>CABFOW010000645.1:0-106552 GCA_902141385.1 Timema californicum
CGATCAATAAGTTTATAACTCTACAGAGAGAGCTCAAAATCATTATAATCAGGGAATATATAATATCTGTCTACATAATTATATATAAATAATTAGTACAACTTTATTCCTCTGTATGTTACACCTTATTAATTAAATTATTCATTTCACGAATTGGGCAACTTTTTCAGTGATTAGGAAGTCGGGGTTCGATTCCTGGTCAGGTATAGTGTGAGTTATTTTCCCTATATGATTTCCCACATTTTCTCACAAATTTGAGCACATTTCCTCTAAAATGTTACTTTCCTCATCTATATTCCATTTACATAGTTATTTGACTGAGGAGAGCTAAGATTTAAACTCAACCGTATGGTATTTTTTTTCTGTCTACTTTCTCCGAGCTTACTGCCAATTGCGTGGAACATTGTTAACCAAATTCAGCAGTGATAGTGTCTGAGCATATACCAAACGACATATGTTTGTTGTTTTTTCAAATATCTGTCCAATCCTCAAAGTAAGGCTAATTTACTTAAGGACGAAAAGAGAAAAAAAAATCGATTTGCTCAAGATAGCTTCTAACGATTTTGATTAAAGTTCGTATCAAGGAATTGTTTAACATAAAAAATAAAATGATGCATTTTATCTTCCAATGCAAACAACTTTGAGGGTATCGTGGATTTCTTAGGAGAAACACAGGACACTGCAATACATCAAAAACTCGAATCAAAACTTCTTGGCTATCACAATACTTTCTTTAGCAATGGGGTTTTGAGAAAGTAAAAAAAGAGCTTAAATTAGTGTTAGAGTTATAATATTGATTTTTAAATACTAATCAATTACGATTATTTTTAATTGGATCCAAGCTATTTTACAATTCATAAAACCGACTTGTCAAAATCTATTATTTAATACGCGAAGTAAACTAGAACACGCAATTGAGCGTGCGTTTGTCATGGATTAAATCAAACGTTTCGAAAATATAAAATTGACAGTGGATTTGTACAGCCAGGAAGAGTAAGACGTTAAGTGACAAAAATAATAAATATTAAGACACAATCGTACAAACTTTCTCATTTAGTATTTAATTAGCCTGGAAAAAAAATATTCAAAAATATGTTTTCGGTAAACTATCCTTAAGTAAATTTACAAATTGTAAGGCTATTAAAATAAGATTCAAATATAAAAGTTTCGATTATTAATATAAAAAATAATATACTCTTATTTATCATGAAAAAACATTCTCAGATACCCATTTTGAACTAAATATTTAAAGCCATTTAAGAAAAATTCCAAATTTTCTAAGAAATTTCATCATCAAACTACCTTAAAATTAATTTATTTTATTAAAATAAATATACAGTAATTTTTACAATTTAAAATAGTCTGCGAATACCAATTTTTTCTAAATCCTGAGAGCTGCTTAATAAATCTTAATTAAAAATGTTATCAGTGAACAACTGTACTATTAAGTATTTTTTAAAGAAAAATAAATATACATTAACTTATTTATAATGTAAAACAATTAAATGACAGGCATTTTGAACTAAATCGTTAACAGCAATTCTAAAAATACTCTTAATTTTAAAAAAAATCATCATTAGTCTTTTCTTAAAGGAGTTTTTTTTTACCAAATTATAGAATATACCATTTTTTTAGGTGTCAAACACTTCCCAAATATCTAGTTTAAACAAAATCCTTAAGGCAATTTTCCAAAAATTTAGTATTTTTGAAATTTACTCATCAGTAAACTTGGTGACAACCAGAAATGTAGAATCTACTTTTTTGGGTTCTGGATCACATAATATGTAAATAGACATAATCATGTCAAGATCTTTTTTTAGGTTTTTTTAATTTTTTTACATTAAAATTGACTCAAATTTAATTAGATAACCTTTATATCCATTAATAAAAACCGTTATTGAAAGGGTAGTAAGACGCGATGCTAAAAAAATTGTTAAAATAATTCGTTTATTGAAGGCGCTTAGCCTATTATTTTCTAAAACCTAAGAAGATAATTTTTTTGAGGGGTTTTGACGGTTTTCAAGTTTAAAAAAAATCTATTACAGAAAGCTAAACATGTATTAAAAATTACTCCTTCCATCAAAGATAACATTAAAGGCTAGTTATAGAGATTCCTACTATCTATTACGATGGTTTAAGTGACGTGTGTAATGACTTAGGTGACATATTATACACACAAACACGCAAAGTGAGTTTAAACAGTATATAAATACATTGCATGAGTTGTAGTTAATGTATTTATACATTTAAGGAAACATGAAGAAAAATTAGAGGATTCAATTAAAAAATCTCCAGCTTTTATACATTTAATGAAAGGTATGTCACTTTATTTCACGTTAAAATAAAATAGAGTGTAAGCCAAATAATTTAAAAAACAAACTCTTTATTATAACATCTCTATAGAAATATAAAATAATATTTTCTAAAACCTATCTAAGAATAAATATTTGTATACTGATAATAATATTAATAATAATAGTGTCTCAACTCCATCAATCTGTAGTTCAGTTTGCGACTAGATTAGCCAGTACTAAAGTACTGTATGTACCGTTGCCCAAAGGACGACCGAATGTACTATTAGTACAACATTTAAATGGAGACTCTCTCTATGTCTCTACGAGATGATGTGATGATGCTAGTGAAATAATGGGGTGAAGCCAATAGATAATTTAACCTAACTTAAGATTAATTAACCAAACTCAGATGACCATGGTAATTATTCCCTTTTCGAGAAAAATCCCCAATACAATTTGGGAATCGAGCCCGTGGCCTCCATGTCAGCAACCAAGGTCTTTGAACACTATACCATGAGGTAGGTTTTTATATTGCTTAAAACTTATTGCAGGCCTACTGAGTATACGAGGATTATATATACACATGAATGTGTTGGTGTAAAATGTAATCCTGTTTATGCTATAATTTATAATATAATTTATAATAAGGGTTTGTGTTTGATTAAAAGACGTTGAACACAATTTTATTTTAACTGTCGATTGTAAATTATATTTTACGTATTACCAAAAAATATATTCAAAGTTGAGAGTTTTGGCTTTGAGTGCTATAATTATAAAATAATTCCAAATTGCTACTGTAAATATAACGTAAAATATTGGTCTAAGAACAATCAAACAATTGTTGTTCGAAGAATTTGTCTTTGCACTAATAATCAAATAGCCAAAGCTATTACTTATGATTTTTAGTGAAGATTACTCCATCTATATATCACATTCTGAAAACTGACAAATGACACTTGGACACGGAAATTGAACCCGGAACCTTTGGCTTAGTACGCCAATGCTCTAACCACTGAGCTATCCAGGAATCGTCCTGTGTCCAGGGTCATTCTTCCCTCATATTTTAGGCAGAGTCTATGATGGACGTGCGGAAATCGTCGGCTACAAATGTGTGATTTTATTAAGCTCACGAGCTATCAGATAACGCAGCCACCTTCTACTCGGTAGTTGGCTTAATGCTGCCACTTGTACAATTAATATAGTTGCAAGAGATTGCATAATTATTTAGTAATCACACATTTTGTATCTGACAATTTCCGCACGTCCATTATAGACTCTTGCCTTAAAATATGAGTGATGAATGACCGTGATTCAGAGGGGATTTCTGAATAGCTCAGTGGTTAGAGCATTGGCCTACTAAGTTAGAAGTAACGGGTCCGATTCCCATGTCGAGATTTCATTTTTCAATTTTCAGATTTTGCACTAATAGACAAGGGGAGCAAATATAATTTGAGGGGTTCTTAGGAGTGTTGCTGAGGCCTGTACTAGTAAGTTATTTACCAAAGCTACGGTGATTTAATTGATTATCGAGAAGTCTTTTATAATTTATAAATATCGTACTATAAAAAATTTGCTGTTCTAACATTAAACAAATATTTTTCTTATCAATGTTTCTATATAATAATTTCTTCCTTTACGTAATTAACTACTCAATGTTAAATATATTATTTTAATAAAGAAATATTGTCCTCACAATAAATTAGATTTGTTTTAAAATAATACTAACCATTGGTGTATGGTTATTATTTTGTTAGAAATAAATAAAACTTGATATAACATGTCATAATATTTTTAAATATGACTGTAAGACTCCAATATATAACCCAAAATATAAATATATTTTTACTAAAACAGTTAAGGTGGATATTTAGGGAAAGTGAGTTAAGGTCAGTGGTTTTTGCAGTTTTTATAGCAAAACTCTTTTTTTTTGGCCAAAATAAATAAAATATTGCACCAGTAGAAAATATATAGAGTTTAATTTTCTTAACAAGGTGATATCAACAGTATTGGTGAGTATCTGTCATGAGCATAGTGGCATTAAATTACATACTTTTTAAATGAAGAGAAAAGTTATTAAATTCCAGGACACTCTTGACAGATACTCAAGAACTGTTAAAGGTAATCATGTGGAGAAAACTAAACTCTATGTTTCTACTGGAGAAATATTTTATTTATTTTGGGTAACCTGGTGGTCTAGGAATAAGGTGTCGGAATTCTGTGCCGGGGGTCCGGGGTTCAATTCTCGGCTCCAGCACAGATTTATCTGATTACCAAACCCTTCCTTCACCTCTGACAAGACATCTTGTGAATGTGGGGAATGCCAGGCCTCCACCGTGGTTCATATTCCACGTTAAACTGTAGGTCCTTCATTTCATCTCACAAACACCCTACCATTACACATCAGCGTAAATGCGTATAGCCCGAACGGGTAGTAAGACGCGGTGCTAATAATAATAATATTTATTTTAGCCACAAAAAATAGTTTTGTTATAGAAACTGCAAAAACACTGGCCTTTTCTCGCGTTCCTTGGATCTCCACCTGATTGGTCGAGGCCCTATCGCCCTCCTGCAGATCCGGATCTGGCTACAAGTCTACTAGAACCAGCTTGTTCCGGTTTTGGTCATATACATTCATATTTAGACAAGTGTTTTGAATGATGTTTCAGGAGAAAATACCCGTAATGTCTACACAAAATTCCGTGAAGTTCCATACTGTTCCAGCTAAAAGAAAGGTAACATTTAACTGTAGAAACGTAAATATTGTTTATATATAATCTACGTTACTCTTTGAACAAATATATATTTTTATATATGCTTTTTTATCACCACCCGTTATATTTACTAACTACGCTAATGTTTTAAGGGAATTTTAGAGGAAATGTACACATACATGCGTGAAGAGAGAGAGGAAAATATTTTTGGAACAAAACACTCAGTATACCTGACCGGGATTCAAACCTCGATCTCATCATTGGCATTCCTGTATATTATGATAGTGCCACCTTAGAACCAGGCGTGTCAAACTCTTTCGATAATAAAGGAACTCATTACACATTTTAAATATTGAGGGGCCCACATTAATAAATAATAATATAATATATATATCTTACTACTACAATAAGAAAATAATAAACGCCTTATTAAAATAATAAAACTGACTATGTTTTTACTAACAAATTTGAAACTTTTTTGTAGCAGCAATGTATGATTGTCATTTTACACATTTTTTGCCAAAGTCACTTTCATAATATTTATTTTTTTAAATATGTGTCCATAATTTGTACAATCACACACTCTTTGTTGTCTAGTATGTTTTATATTTTATTTATTGCTAGAATATTGTGTACTAATTTACTCCTCACTATTTTATGAATCTAAGATCTAACAATATTTCACTTATTTCAGAACGCTATAGTTTTATTACTAACAACCTGCTTTTATTGACCATTTACTAACCGGCTACATATGTTTTTTATACAATAGAACTTTTTTGATTTGAAGTCCAAAGGTTATCCAAATAAAAAAATTCGAAACATCATATAATTCGAATCAGCTATTTATATGGGCACTTACGCAGCAGGTACACAATAAACCAATAACGTTAAAATATGCTTTATATAAACACACACGTTATATAAAAACACATATACACCATATAGGCCTATACGCACAGAAAAATCAAGAGAAATTTAAACACTAAATATAAAAACTTAGAAAAAATAGCATATACAAATTGCAGACATAAATAATTGAATAACTTGAAATTTTACTCCTTCCACGCTGGTTGTCACGTGATTATATTGTCACACAGAAGCTGTAAGATCCGAGCCAACACATCCTCTGTTCTATTTTTATAGAATACTTTATTTCATATTCTTGGTGTATGAGGGATTTAATAGAGATCGTTAAGCTAGGTGTGAAATTAGTACAATCTAAAAAATTACCTAAAATTGTATATAGGCTTCGAATTATCCAATTATTTACTTCTAAAATTGGAAATAAAAGTTATTTTTTAACATTGATTCAAATATGAATTTCACGGTAAATCATGGTGGGTTCGAATTATCCAATTTTTTGAATCAACTAATGTCGTATTAGCCAGATCTTACTCTAATTTCTCTTTTTAACAACTTATTTTCTAATACATACATGATTTCTCCTTGTTAAAACTTTTGAAGATAATATTTAAAAAGTATATATATATTTGATCCATAAGTGTTGTTTTGTTATAAAACCTGCAATAAAATACCCAACTACTCGCTCTCTTCCACCCAAACTCTGTGATCATGTTCCAGTCCTGTGAAACCAGACAGCCACCTTGGTCCACGATGGATGTTCTGGCGAAGGAGACGGGATATCCTGACAGTCCTGGCCTTCTTCGGTTTCATCAACATGTCCATCCTTCGAATAAACCTCAGCATCGCCATCCTAGCCATGACATCCAAATATCCGGTGATCACGAATAACGGGACCACAATATACGTGAGTTATGTACAGTCATATTTTAATATTGCATTTTTATATTAATACTTTTTTGACAAAATAAAATAATTATCCAGTAGAAACGTAGAGTTTAATTTTATTCACATGGTGATATCAACAGTTCTTTAATACTTTTCATGAGTATAAAAGCATCAGATGAGAAACTGTTTAAATGAAGAGAAAAAGTGGTCATTAAATTTCAGGACACCCTTGACAGATATTCAAGAACTTTTGAGGTTATAATGTGAAAAAAATTAAAATCTTGGTTTTGTTGTTACCTACGTTTTTGCTGGATAATGTTTTTTTTAACTATACCAAAAACCAGTTTTGTTATAAAAACTACAAAAACATCGTTCTTTTTTCGCGTGCCCTGCTATCTGGGCTGCCCTTAGTGGTGTGCAGACGGTGCAGCAGCACAGGGCCCCACAATTTTAGGGGGGTTCCTCGCATTTACTTAAGTGACAGAAGGAAAAAAGCAAGTTGTGGCGGGAAATGGTTACTTGTACACTCTTATAGGCAATCAAGAAAATACTGTCAGAGTGTAAAAAAAACATAATTACATAATTTTATTTACTGGACTAGTAAAGAGAACTCTTCTTTACCTTTTAGGGCATTTCCTGATACCTCATAGGCTTATTGCTGAAAATTTGTGTGTAGGTACCAACTACTGTAATAACATTAAAGTAAAGCTTTTTTAATATTCTCTTTTGGTGAGGGAGGGGGTGGGGGTTGGTGGTTAGGGAGGTAAGGCACATGACTGGGGGATCCGTAAATGAGGTTTGACCAGGGTTTGCTAATAGTGGCCCTGTCTTCCACGGACGATTCACAGGTTCAAGACTTTGACTTCAACCCCCAAACTAAAGGTTTCATCCTGAGCGCCTTCTTCTACGGTTACATGGTGACCCAGATCCCTGGCGGGTGGTTGGCCACCAGGATGGGTGGTCATAAGCTGTACGGTGCCGGGATAGGAGTTACGGCTCTCTTCACTGTGCTCACGCCCTTCATCGCTCAAGTCCACATCTATTTTCTCATCGCGACCAGGGTCATTGAAGGACTCTGTGAGGTGGGACATTTTGGTTTTACTAGTAAAAATTAAACCGTTTTTGGTTGTATCAGAATGCTTTTTTTTAACACCACGTCTTACTACCCATTCGGGTTACACGCCAGCACACAGCTTACAAACTAATTTAACTTTTTTTATGTGGGGAAAGCCAGGCCTCCACCGTGGTTCGTATTCCACGTTTAACTGTAGGTCCTTCATTTCATCTCACAATCACCCTACTATTACACATTAGCGTGTGTACAACCCGAATGGGTAGTAAGACGCGGTGCTAATAATAATTTAATTTTTGATCAAACACAATATCCAGAGCTCCCATCCCTCTTTGATCCTGACTGGTAATTGATTACTATGCACCCGCTTCAGTGACTGAACGGTCTAATGCGTCACTCTTATTTTAGACTAACCTGCTGGAGGAAGAAAAGAGCGGGGTTCGAATTCCGGTTGGTTCTACCAAGGATGGTTTTCCTAAATTGATTCCCACTCTCCTTCCACGCAAATGCGCGTAGATTACTTCTAAAATACTTCCTTCCTCAATCCTCATCCCTACACAATTAGATTAATTATTATACTGCGTATAACCTGAACAGGCACACTGGCCACGTAGCTTCTTTGGTGCTGACTGACAGCTCACAGCGGACTTCTGACAGTCAACATTTAGTTATATATACATAAATATCTACTGTAGGAAGTGACAGCTGCTAAACACATGTTTTTGAAGATCATATGGTTTGGTGTAGGGATATATAGTTTGGTCTAGTAACTTTTCAGAACTGTCAGTCCGCACCAAAGAAGCCATGGGGTTACTGTAGTAAAACGCAGTGGTAAGCCTAATACCAAAAATTGCTAACAACCTTTTTCTAGCCATTTTTATAAAATTTCAAATCTTTAAAAACCATTCATCAGTGAACCATTCTTTATTTTATAGATATGATTGAAATCAATTCTTGGCAACGATTAATAATCATTTAACCTCTAAATGTCAAATAGTAGACAAATCCATCAAATCGTTTCGGCTGTATCTCCAAGTACAGAGTGACAGATATGGGGATATAAAGAATTGTAAGGTACACTCTGTTTACCCTGAGTAGTTGCATTCTTACCTTGACATTCTCAAATATGACCTTACCCTATAGGCCTCGTCCTAGTAGAATAATGCAAGGTTTTAGGTTAAACGAAGAGTAACTCTTTAGGTTTGGGAGCAAATAAAACATCAAAATCCATCCTAATTTTGAGGTCGAGATTATTCACGATTGCAATTAATATTAGTTCGACACCTTAACTCATTTGGTATCGTGTCTGCCTACTGAGTTAAGGGTCCCAGCTTCGATTCTCAGTATGGCCTAAAAATATATCACTGATGAAATGTGGGTTTACACTTTCACAGTGGTGAATTAACGGCAAGGGGCTGTTCTAGTTTATAAAACGTGTGCTGATACAATCAGTTGGTTCAGAAATTGCAAGTTAAATACCTCAAGTAAATGAATAAATAAGTTATTTTTTAATATGAATACGTTAAATACTAATATTTAGCAACAACAAAGATAAACCTTTATAACTGGTCCGTTTTCAGGGCTTTACTAATTCCAGCATAGAATACATCTGGGCCCAGTGGGTTCCACCGTTGGAGAGAAATCGTCTGATGGGATTCGCCTTCATAGGGACTCCTCTAGGGACGGTCACTGCTATGTCTATGTCCGGTATCATCGCTACGTATTTGGGATGGCAGGCCGTGTTTTTCATAACAGGTACAGTGGCTTTGCTGAAGGCTAGGTTTATATGTGTTGAATGCAAAACCCGAAAACGGCCAGTGGGCGGGTTTTTTTGCTCAGTCCTAGGAGTGGACGTTTTAAAATAACCAAAGCCCAAAGTTCAATTCAATTCTTGGGATTTTACCGTCTCCAAACAACCAAACCTAGGAATGTGCAGTTACTAAACGACTAAAGCTTGAAATAACATTTTAGTTCGTTTCTAGACCAGACTGAGTAGGTGATGCGTACCCAATTTTGAGCAACCACATTAATTCAAGAGGGTTAGTGGATCTCATTGATATGCAAACAGAACCGGATAGAGATTAGAAATTGATTTTAAATTACCTGGACCAATATTTTTTAATCATAACCTAACGTAAAATACAGTCGTTAGGTTAGATTAAGTACCTAACCTAACGACTGTATTTTCAACTTTGGTCGTTTAGTAATTACACAATTCTAGGTTACAGAATCGTAAGAATCGGCCAGCAGAGCAACATTAGTACACCTACAGTCGTCTCGTAATCCCTCTCCCCACGTGCTATGAATAATGTTACTTGTATCATGCATGTATGAATGTGTTCGAGTATGTTTTTATTATATTGGTGCTATGGGTCCTATAAATTTCGTGATGTCCCTTGGGCAACTCCTCAAGAACTTATGCAGACATCGGTCTGTGCAGGTTGAACATGTCTGCCTTAGGCTATTCAACCACCGAAGCGGATAGGATTCACTCTTAAACGCCTGCATGTTGAAAAATTAATTATTTGATATTTTTTATACATAATAAAGGCTTTGTGACCAAACTTTTAAGAGTTTGGTAACTTTCTTTCCCGATGGATGGTTGAAAAATATGATAGAATACTTGTAGAGAGAAACAGTTATAATATTTTGAAATGGATTTGAAGGAAACCGTTACTTCAATCGTAGTTAAAAACTATAGTATTTTGGATATGTTGGGTATGAAGGAAAAACACTTCTTTTTTTTAGAAGGAACACAAGGAGATCCAAGCAATTTTTATCTCTGCAGATTAGTTTGCAAAATTAAATTAAAATATATAGAAGCAAATACAGACTTCTTTAAACCCTATTACCATAAATATTAAACACTTTGGGATTTTGGGGAGGGAGGGTTTGAACCACACAATCCCCCCTCCCTTCTACCTACACTCATTGATTGAGTGATGAATACGCCACATTGGTGTGCATGCGTTCTGATACGTTGCTATTTTAGTCTGGTTTGTCGGTGACTCTGAAGTCAGATTTAGATTGTAGAAAGTAAGGGAATTATATGGATTTTAAGAAGAAAGTAAGGGGATGATAGGGACCAATATGAAGAAAGTGAGAGGATTGTAAGGACCTTATAAAGAAAGTAAGGGATTATAAGGACCTTATGAAGAAAGTAAGAGGATGATAGGGATCAAATGAAGAAAGTAAGGTGTTGATAAGGACCAAATGAAGAAAGTAAAGGAATGATATGGACCTTAAGAGGGAAGTAAGGGGATGATAAGGGCCTCATGAGGAATGTAAGGGGATTATAGGGACCAAATGAAGAAAGTGAGGTGATTATAAGGACCTTATAAAGAAAGTAAGGGGATGATAGGAACCAAATTTAAGAACGTAAGGGGTTGATAAGGACCTTTTGAAGAAATTAAGGGGTATATAGGGACCAAATGAAGAAAGTGAGGGGATTATAAGGACCTTATGAAGAAAGTAAGGGGACTATAAAGACCTTATGAAGAAAGTAAGGGGATTATAGGGACAGAATGAAGAAAGTGAGGGGATGATATGGACCTTATGAAGAAAGTAAAAGGATGATATGGACCTTAAGAAGAAAGTAAGGTGATGATAAGGACATTTTGAAGAAATTAAGGGGATGGTAGAGGCAATATGAAGAAAGTAGGGGGATGATAGGAGCAGAATGAAGAAAGTAAGGGCACGATATGGACCTTAAGAGGGAAGTAAGGGGATGATAGGAACCAAATGAAGAAAGTAAGAGGTTGATAAGGTCCTTTTGAAGAAAGTAAGGGTATTATAGGGACCAAATGAAGAAAGTGAGGGGATTATAAGGACCTTATAAAGAAAGTAAGGGGATGATAGGAACCAAATGAAGAAAGTAATAAAGCTATACAACCCATATGAACAAATTAAAAGGACGAAACGGACCATTTAAAGAAAGTAATAAGACCAGGTCCTTTTTGCCGCCTAATACACCACTGTAAATGCACAAAAGATCAAAGTGATCGACCGGAGACTGTGATTGTAGGATCTTTCGCTCTTGTTTGGACCCTCGCTTGGTGGATTATCGTCTACGACGAGCCTGAGAACGACCCACGCATAACTCTGGAGGAGTTGACTCATATTCGGAACTGTCTGGGGAAGAGAAGCAACTTGAAGAAAAGACAGGTGAGAACTAGTTATTAACGTTCCCTTGGACACGAATAGATTTATCAGTTCATGGAATAGCTTTTTCGGATATATATGGTAAAATATATATTATTATATTCTGATTATTTATATAACTTTAGACAGTAAATGTTATTAGACCCTCTAAGTCATTCTTGCAATTGAGTGGACTGCTGAAGACGATGAGATCGGGCGTACTGAGGTTGTTTGTTTTTTTATCAGGAATTGATTTTTTTACATTATTTTCCCCCATGCAAATGCGGGTATACTTCCTCTAAATTTAACATTCCTCTTTCCTAAACAAATTAGCGTATTTAGTTTATGTATATGGATCATGAACGGGTAGTAAAACAAATTTACCAAAAAAATATGTAAAAATGAGTTTATTTTTATTTTTATGTCAGATCTAGTCCAAAATTGATAAATGACCTATCTCGATTGTTCCATGACAGGAAATTGTCTTCCCTTGGTGTAAGATGTTGACATCCCTCCCGATTTGGGCTGGAGTAAACTGTGATTTTCGTCATGACGTGGAATTACCATACATTGGGGACACAGATGCCAACATTCTTAAGTGGTAAGTTAGAGTCAGGTCACAGTTAAAAACCCCTCTAGTGAACGTTTTGTGGATTTGAGCTTGAATACATAAAGGAAATACACATATATTTCAATAGGTTTGGGTTCAAATCCAAACTTGCTGCACAAAGGGTAGTTTTACAAACAGAATTTATAACAGTAATCTATCTTTATCTCCTCTTCCTGTAACCAATGAGGGTGCATTTTCATGTAAAATGTCTTCTCGTCCCTACCACTTATATCAAGCCTTTAATAACCTCTGTGACCTGATTCGGTGGCCACATGAGCAAAGGTGCTACTCTATCAATATACGAGACTGCCGACGATGGGGAGATCATGGTTCGAATCCCGGTAAGGTAAACTGAGGGTGATATTCCCACACTCTCTTCACGCAAATGGGGTACACTACATCTAAATTTAAACTCACTGATCTCTAACCCATTGGCGTAATTAGTACATAAGCGTATAACCCAAATGGGTAGTAAGATGCGGTACTAAAATAATGTTAATAACAATAAACTCTATGTTAAGAAAACGCACGAATAAAAAAGTAGACACGGGCTTCTACGCATATTAATAAAACAAAAATCAAAAAGCTTTGCAATTTTTGATAGTGTCATATTGTAGTCAGTCAACTCCTACAGAGTTAACGGGGTCTAATTGATTTGACTTATTAAAACTATCACAAATAATACTTGTAATCCATTTAATCTTTTCTCTTGCAGATGTTCTTGGTTTCGACATCAAGAAAGCTGGACTATTCTCCTCAATGCCATACCTTGTGATGGCTATCTATGCTCCCTTCGCTTGCTCAGCCGCGGATTGGATACTCGAAAAACAATTACTTTCCGTCACTAATGTAAGTGGTGGACAGAATATTCTTCTTTTTTCTATCCTTTTGCCTCGCCTTATCTTCGCCGTAAGCGGTACTCGCCATATTAATCTATTCTTCTGTCAGGTACTCATCATATTAATCTATTCTTTCGTCTTGCCTGTTATTCGCCATAAGCGGTACTCATCATATTAATCTATTCTTTCGTCTTGCCTGTTATTCGCCATAAGCGGTACTCATCATATTCTTATATTCTTATGTCTTGCCTTTTATTCGCCGTAAGTGGTACTCATCATATTAATCTATTCTTTCGTCTTGCCTGATATTCGCCGTAAGTGGTACTCATCATATTAATCTATTCTTTCGTCTTGCCTGTTATTTGCCATAAGTGGTACTCATCATATTCTTCTATTCTTTTGTCTTGCCTTTTATTCGCCGTCAGCGGTACTCATCATATTCTTCTATTCTTTTGTCATGCCTTTTATTCGCCGTAAGTGGTACTCATCATATTCTTATATTCCTATGTCTTGCCTTTTATTCGCCGTAAGCGGTACTCATCATATTCTTCTATTCTTCTGTCTTGCCTGTTATTCGCCGTAAGTGGTACTCACCATATTGATCTATTCTTCTGCCAGGTCACCTTCCCCTCACCGTAAGCGTTGAACAACATATTCTTCTTCTTCTGCTTCACCTTTTCTTGAGCTTCCATTTTATATTAGTTCAAGAGAAGACGAGATAGAAAGTATATGATATTCATCCAGACTTGAAATACAGAGCTAAGAGGCGTCTGGTCGACCCTCGTTGGTCTCGAGGTAAAGTTCTCTCACCTCAGGACCCGATGTTTCCCTGGGTTCAAACACAGCCGAGGTCTACGGATTTCTACTGAGGGATAAAAATCCGTAGCACAACTTCCTTCGGAGGGGAAGTGAATCCGTCTGTCCCGTATCGACACTGCATTTTTCAAAAATAGCCCTATAAATTTGGCTCAAAATGGGGAGTGTTTCATTTGGTAAATAAAAATGTGTACTTGTTTTTCGAAGAAGGGTTGATTTATGGGCATGAATACTTTTTTTAATTCAAAATATTTCTAAAAATAGTTCTAACGATATTTTTAACGGATCTTTGGGGAGTCTTTGACATGACAAACAGCACTCTATACCTGTTTTTTCAGTGGGAGATTAGTTTAATGGTTGTATAGTGAAGACTAATTTTTAAAATTTTTGAAAAATTCCACCAAAATTTTTGTTCGAAATGGGTATTTGGGGAGTATTTACTCTCCTTTATAAATAAGACCACTTATTCATTTTTTTTTAAACAATATTTTGGTACATTTTACTAATAACTGATGTAAAAAAAATAACTATATACATTTTGTTCAAAATTTATATCTGAATATTAATTACTGATTATCACTAAAAAATATGATATGTGTTTCTAATATCTGCCTTTTTAAAATTTTGTAGCCAACTATGATAAACTATATGAAAAGTTTATACGAAATATGTCTTACTATCTATTTAATTTAGCTTACATTGTAAATGGGTCACACATGAATTTTTAATAACTTATAATTTTGGTTTTGAAAACATTATTTAGATCTAAATATATTGTAGTAAATATACATTCCTCTAAATTATTATTTCTATGTATTTTCACAGACAAGAAAATTGTTTATTTGTTTCTCTCTTGCATCAATTGCTGCAATCCTGCTCCTACTGGGTCATTTGAGAACCACAGTTGGAGTGATTAGCTGTCTCATAGTAGCCTCATGCTTCGACATGACATCTATGGTATCAGTTTTGTAAGTACACTAAACCATCCACCTTCTTCGCTTATGGTACGGGTGTAGGGGACGCGAGAAAAGGTAAGTTTTTTGTGTCAAAATAAATATTGCTTCTATAGAAACATAGAGTTTAGTTTTTTTCATATGGTAATATCAACATTTGTTGAGTTTTTGTAAAGAGTGTCCTGGAATTTAATGACAACTTTTTATATTTAATTAAAACATATATTTAGAAAATTACACGATGTTCGTGATGTATATTCAACAAATGTTGATAATACCATGTGAAGAAAATTAAACTCTATGCTTGTATGGAAGTAGCATTTGATTTATTTTGACAAAAACAACGCTTTGTCATAAAAAAAAATTGCAAAAACCCTTACCTTTCCTCGCGTTCCCTACATCCCCCAGCGTTCTAAACGCACTTTCTCTTCTTTATGTGGACTCCGTGCTGGGATTAAAACGGGTGATGACGTCAATACAACACGTATTCTTGAGTTTGTTTTTTACAAAATAAAATATTTTTATCTAAAACCAATATTTTGTAGTTAGACAAAAAAAGTTTTTGTTGCAACTTTTTATGGTAGCCAGTTAAAAGAAGATAAATGTGTGAAAAGAACCACAGTTGGAGTGATTAGCTGTCTCATAGTAGCCTCATGCTTCGACATGACATCTATGGTATCAGTTTTGTAAGTACAGAAACCATCCACCTTCTTCGCTTATGGTACGGATGTAGGGGACGCGAGAAAAGGTAAGTTTTTTTTGTGTCAAAATAAATATTGCTTCTATAGAAACATTGAGTTTAATTTTCTTCATATGGTAATATCAACATTTGTTGAGTTTTTGTCAAGAGTGTCCTGGAATTTAATGACAACTTTTTATATTTAATTAAAAAAGATATTTAGAAAATTACACGATGTTTGTGATGTATATTCAACATATGTTGATATTACCATGTGAAGAAAATTAAACTCTATGTTTGTATGGAAGTAGCATTTGATTTATTTTGACAAAAACAACGCTTTGTCATAAAAATTGCAAAAACCCTTACCTTTCCTCGCGTTCCCTACATCCCCCAGCGTTCTAAACGCACTTTCTCTTCTTTATGTGACCTCCGTGCTGGGATTAAAACGGGGCGATGACGTCAATACAACCCGTATTCTTGAGTTTGTTTTTTTACAAAATAAAATATTTTTATCTAAAACAATATTTTGTAGCTAGACAATAAAAAGTTTTTGTTATAACTTTTTATGGTAGCCAGTTAAAAGAAGATAAATGTGTGAATTTAACACTTTTTAATTAGTTACTTAAAGCACTACAATATCTCTTTTTTCCACAACTACGAAACAGAAAATGTGTTTATTAATATTTTTTTGTTATTTAATTTAGTGATGGAAAATCCAAATACACAGTGATCCTTAAGGAAGTTATTATTATAAGCTTTTGATAAATCTTTTGATAAATCTTTTGATCAAAGAAGTATGTTTACTAAGAAAAGAAAATTCATTTTTATAACTTTTAATCAATATATTCAATTAAAAATATTATTTAAGGTATCCCAAAAGGCTATTAATTGGGAAATTTAAGTATAGAAAGTCTACCAACGGGTAGATTTTCTAGAAAAACCTCTATCCCACACCGGGAGTCAAACTCGGCTCCTTAGGATGCTCATGAGGTCCTTCTACGATACTAACGCACTCCACGTCACTAGGGAGAGATCTATATTTAATCAGTGGTGATGATAGAATAAAAGAAGATAAATGTGTGAATTTAACACTTTTTAATTAGTTACTTAACGCACTACAATATCTCTTGTTTCCACAACTACAAAACAGAAAATGTGTTTATTAATATTTGTTGTTCTTTAATTTAGTGATGGAAAATCCAAATTCACAGTGATCTTTAAGGAAGTTATTATTATAAGCTTTTGATAAGTCTTTTGATCTAATAAGTATATTTACTAAGAAAAGAAAATTCATTTTTATAAGGGTTGACTTTTAATCAATATATTCAATTAAAAATATTATTTTAGGTATCCCAAAAGGCTATTATTTGGGAAATTTAAGTATAGAGAGTCTACCAACGAGTAGATTTTCTAGAAAAACCTCTATTCCACCTCGGGAGTCAAACTCGGGTTCTTAGGATGCTCACGAGGTCCTTCTACGATACTAACGCACCCCACGTCACTAGGGAGAGAGCTATATTTAATCAGTGGTGATGGTAGAATAGTTGTCTATTTTTTGAGTTAGCAAATAAAAGTTATTGTTAATACTATTATATACATACTTCCATGCGCCGCCCTATTCTTCAGTACTTGAACCCCTTACTGCTCGGGCTGATCCAGACCATGTAATAAATGACCCGTAGTGCCGTGGCAGTTATCGGAGCTATCATCCACCGTAGAAAAAGTAAGAGTTAGCAAATAAAAGTTATTTTTGATACTATTCTATACATACTTCCATGCGCCGCCCTATTCTTCGGGACTTGAACCCCTTACTGCTCGGGCTGATCCAGACCATGTAATAAATGACCCGTAGTGCCATGGCAGTTATCGGAGCTATCATCCACCATAGAAAAGATACATTATATCTTCGAAAATATTATTCTCTGGAGTTTGTGAGGCGTTGTTTCATACAGCATAACAAGGTTTTTTCCGTGGTTTTAGCGCTGGTCTAGTAAAGAGACGGTGGGATCTTGTCAAATAGTAAATTGTGTAGGTGGCTCTTGCTACGTTTGATAAGTTTGAAACGTAAAATCTGACTTATACAGAGTCTCTATCATATCTCCAGTGTTAACCACCTCGACCTGGCACCACCGTACGCCAGCTTGCTGACAGGATTAGCCCACACCATGTCCAGTGTTTCAGGAATCCTCGCAACCACCCTAAACGGATACGTCGTCCGGAACAAGGCAAGTATCACATTCAACAGTAACATACCAAGTTTAAAAGCTTATAAAAAGAGCTTTTCAGAAATTGCAAACATATCTTGTTTTTGCAGATAACATTGATAGCATTTTAAGTGGTGTTTTACAGGTATTTATAATATGTGTTAAATGTGACATATTAAGATCACTTGAAATGACGTATGAATATGTAAAAGTAGATCTACTAACTTTTTCTAGCTGTCAGGTATGTCCATTCGTAAGAAAATTGCCTTACAAATGAGATTGTATCACTCTTCCACACAAATGGTGATACACTTTCTTCGCATTTCTATTTTACTCATTCCTACTTGATTAGTTTGAATATCTTTATAGTCTGGAAGGGTATAAAGAAAAGAAGTACAAGAAATACTACTACTATTGCTTCCTAATGAGAACACTACCACGCCCCCGAAATCTAGCTCAAACAATATTTTCTTTCAGTCTTCAGAAGAATGGACCGTCTTGTTCAGCATATCTGGAGGAATCTGTTTCTTCGGCGCCATTTTCTATGGCGTGTTTGGCTCTGGTGAACTTCAGGGCATTGCAAGGCTCAGAAGGACAGAACGGCACCCTGAACTGTGAAACGCTATTACATGACGTAGAAATTCTAAATCCTTTAGGTTACGCCTTCTCTCGACGAGCTTCTGAATTGAGTTTCGTAGAAAGGAGAAGATCTCGTGCTTCAGAGCAAAGTGCGGAGAAGGTAATCCCGGAAGAGAAGAATGGAGAGAGGGATAGAAAAATTTAAAAACGTCCAAATTAGGTTGCGTATTTCTAAATATTTTGTAAAAACTGCGTTCTATGTTTGCTATTTTATAAATAAACATATTGATATAAATTAGTATCTGTGTATATATTTGTATCCTATTTAAAGTCAGATATCTATATATACTTTTAATTTACGCAGGCCTATATAAAGATTGATTAAGTAATGTCCTTCAACTTCAACTAAGATTAACATTTTAGCATGATCTCTAAACATTTTAACTTTATTATAGCACTATAAAACAGTCATAAAAGCCAATTTAAAAAGAAAGTTAATCTACTATGTTATTCTTATTTATATAAACATATTTACCACTCTTAATGTTTTGTACAATTTATTATAATTTCGTTTTTAAATTATTTTTTTACTGTTCATCTTTTACTTTCACTGTCTCTCTAGGTAATATTTTTATACAATGATAATATATTCCCAAGGGTGTAAAATGGGGGGCTAAAGGTATAGTAACATTTTCATATTTCCAAGTGTGTATAATTTGGGGGGCTAAAGGTATAGTAACATTTTCATATTTCCAAGTGTGTATAATTTGGGGGGCTAAAGGTATAGTAACATTTTCTAGCAGACCTCCTCTACACCCCAGAAAAATTAGCTTTCCTGACCCTTGATTGTTCAATTTAATAATTTGCACGATCAGTGTATTTTTTCAGTGCTAGCTTCTCATAGTTCTTCGATTAGCACTCTAATAAAGGAAATTGAAAATTAAGTCAAATATTAAACACAATCTTAAGGGTGTATGGCCCAAAATTAATTATATAATAATTATATATATATATTAGTAGGTCTTCTTAAACCAAACTTGGATCAATTTCTCACGAGGAACATTTTGTAAGTGAGTTGTTTTAAAGAATTCTCACTTGGAAGCACTGTTATCACTGGATATTTTAAGTCATACCTGACTCGGGGAGCGCAACAAAACTCCCGTAAGGCTGGGTATCTGTTATATCCTTGTCTGTGTCCATGTGTCAGTAGCGCTCATATAGGGAGGTGAAATATAATTTGGGTGTACCAGATTTCCTTAATACCACAAACTCATAAGTACCTAAGGATGACGAAAAGTATGATGGTCATCCCAAATGTACAGCTTTTCAAAATGGCAGCCAATAAAAGTTGGAGCCCTTCCAGAATCATAAAAGAGGCCATTGCTCTAGCTGTATTTACCCGACTGATACGTTGTTTTATATATATTGTAGCGTAATTTATTTTTAATGTTTTTAATTACCATCAACTTTATCATATCTCTAACAGTTTTTGAGTATCTGGAGAAGAAATCAATATGTCCATCCAAACTGTTGGTTAGATATTACATATTTACAAAAGCTTAATATAAAACAAAATAATGCTCATCTTAAAATCCATATAAAGTTAAACAAGCTTTAAATTGATGTATTAGCAAATCTGTAATTGATACGCTGGTTTGAGGATTCAGTAGCAAGAACATATTCATTATGGCAGCATTTTCCTTCTCATCTAAGGCTGAACCTATGCACATTATTGCAGGGATAGTTTATATTTTAATTTGGATTCTAAACTTGGTTTACGTTAAGTTCATGGAGCTAAATACCCAAACAACGACCGCTTTTGGCTCCAAATAACAGATTCTGGCTGTTATATATATATATATATATATACACACGAAGCGTGTTTTTTAAGTAAGTGCCGTTTTGANTATATATATATAACAGCCGGAATCTGTTATAACAGATAACATAATAACAGATAATATAATAACAGATTCCGGCTGTTATATATATATATATATATAACAGCCGGAATCTGTTATCTGTTATATATATATATATATATAATATTTTGGTACCGTTTTTAATTAGATCAAATTGATGTTTTAATTAAAGGAATTAGATTACTTTATAAAATATTTCATATTTATTATTACATTTTTATATATCCATTTGTAATTATATATTTGATCTTTAAGATTTTAAATGTAATTCACACATGTGGTGAATTAGTTCAGAGCCGTTAGGTATTTGATTTTTGCTTCTACGAGGAATTTTTTTTTCTCATACCTAACTTTCAATCTCATACTGTCGAAAGATTTGACACATTACCTCGCTTAACACTATTGCGGGCAATATCTCCCTATACCGTGACCAACCTTGGGCCTTGATTGAACTCTTACAGGACTTTTGTGTGCTGGGCTGCTGGCTGCTTCCTGCCCCCACCAACCGCCAACCTACCCCATGCCCCCAACGCTCTTCCTCTTAACAGTCCCTTCTCCGTACTCAGCCAAAAGCAGCAACATATCTCTCGGGTGGTCTGACCATTCACAGCTTGATATCAGGGTCGGAATGGACTTTCGAAAAGGGCGCAGACCTTGGATTTTCAGAGGGCGTAAAATATTTCAATGAACAAAAAAATTGTACTTATTTATTATAAAATAACTAGGAGTGTTAGTAGAACTCTATAATATTCATTAATAATAAATATGAGTATTACTGCAAGGACTTTCAAAATAATATTTCCCTCCCCATGTGGCTCAAATCATTGTTGAATATTGTGAATTTTAGAGGTTATTTTTCATAAATATAATATACAGAAATATTCACGCGATAAAAGAATTTATTTAACCAAATTGAAAAAATATCTGCCATTTAAGGAAAGAATTATACATGATATTAAACTATATTTTTAATATACAAATATTTTCCTAGACCTTGCCCTCGAGCTCCCAGATTTCTTACCTTTTTTTTACTTTTGTTTATGAAACTTTGCCAATACATGATTGAAAAATACAAATACACTTAAACAACACATGACAATATTACTGCTCTTTTACACTAATAAAAAGATATTAACTACATATATGTATTAAAATTAACATGGGAATTCAGATAGATTGTATGCATTTTCTACAGTGCTAAAAGTCTCTTCGCTTCATTTCTCCACTCTGTTCACAGAGTTTGTTGATAACCATATTATTGTCAATTGCCACAAGCTTGTCCCTCTCACATTGCATTATGAGGAATGCTTCTAGGTTGGCATTTGTCAGATTGGAGAGCAGCTGTGTTTTAATAAGCTTAAGCTTAGAAAAAGCTAGCTCATAACTTACTTGGGTTAGAGGTATTGGGAGCAGATATTTATAAACTTTACTAAGCTCTGTGTACAGTAGACAGTACTTGTTGTAGTCGTTGATCACTTTATACACACAGCTTATGCACACATTGCAAGGTTCTCGCATTCGACATGTCTTTAATTTTTCATTTTCTTCAGCTTCCTTTGATATTTCACTTTATGAATCCATGTCCTTATAATATTCTTTTTTTTCAACGTTAAGGACATCTGAGTCCAATCTTGTACAAAAGATTGTAGCTCTTCAGTTAGCTTGCCTCTGTCAATATTAGGTAAAAAATCGCATATTTTGTTGAAGGCGTTTGCTGGTAAACCTTGCTTAAGTTCAGGGAACTTCCATGGATCGAAACAAGCGAGGAATATATATATATACATACAGGTTCTTCTGATCAGCAAATTAGGTCTTTATACTCTGGCTAAGCGTGTCAACAACAACATTGAAAACCTTTATTCGAAATTTATCCTCTTTGGGGGAGCCTGTTTCACCATCTTCTGTCAATTCACCAGGAATTTTCTTGACCTTTCTTACTCTCATAAGTGGAAGCTCCGAGGCAATGCAAAGACTTTCCACTTCCAAAGAAGGATCTTCTTATATCCTGTCATCTAACTTTTCTGACATAACATTTACAAATCATTTTGTAGCATTAACTACTTGATTGAATTGGTCCATAGCATCTTCCAATGAATTCTGTGCAACGTAAACAAGCCTCTAAGCCTGGACATAGTCCAAATTTCTTAGTTTGGATGTAGTCCGAAAGTGGTGTTGTGATTTTGAATACTAACAGAAACATCATAGCTAACATTATGGTTCCAAATGAAAGAAACTTCTGAAGAAGTGAGTAAGCCTCATTGCGTACCTTTGGGCCAAACTGTTGGGAGTATCCAATCATAAAAAGCGTCGCAACCAGTTCTACAAACATTGTTTCTGATTGTGATGTGTTATTTGTGACTTAATGCTTAAGTCTGGATGAGACCCCTCTATACTCACTGCTCATATTTAAAGCATCATCAAATGCATTTGCTACGCAATTCTCGACATCAAGTCCTGTACTATTCAAAATATCCACCAATGTGTTGAACAAAGATTCCCCTGTAATAGACTGGACACATATCAACCCTATGACTTTCTCCTTCATTTCTTTTTCCAACAGATACCTAGGTACTTGAACACACTGGTCATAGCTTAACACATCCATATTTGTATCCATTAATACAGAAAAAAATTTGCTTGCTTTACTTTGGTCACAATTTCAGTCTGTATTGCAATCTTGATAATGTTTATTATTTTTGTAACAGTCGTCTTACTAAGAAATGTGACCTGGTTGCTTCTTCCCTTCTTCCCAGATTTCCTTCTTGTTTCAAATGCCGATTTACTCTTTTCAGTCACACTCTTCATACACTTGGCTAAATTCTCATTATAATTAGAGAATAAGAGAAAAATTTCCAAAAATGTTCCATGGTTGACAGAAGGGTCATCAAGGTTGTAGGCACCTTCTTCCTTCTCTCTAAAAGCAAGATCCTGCTTTTCAATCAACTTGATTACGTCAATAACACTAGACAAAACTTTTCTGAGTTTCATTATTTATTTATTTATTTCTTTTTTCAAGTTGTTATTCAAATAGCCTTCCTTGTTGGTGCGCTATGTAAGTCTTCTCTGATTCTATGTGAGCATTTGATTTATCATGTTCCCCAAGTGTTTGGCTCAAATGCCTATATAGGTCAAAGCCTCGACACAATACTGATAACCCATCAGTGAAAGCAAGGCAAACACTACAATATAGCTTTTGGTTATTTACATTGTAAATAGCCAGTTTCGCTTGAAAATTTGATCATCAGCATGTTTGACATTAAAAACTTTATCGTCAAATGACAGGAGGGATTTATCTTTCTGTTGCACTGGTTGGACTGGATGGAATGAAAAAAGAAAGTCCAAGTTATTCTGGCCAGGCTTTTAAAAAAAATCAGCTATTCCTAACCTTTGTTGTTTGACTCTGAGTTCTTACTTCATGCAAGATCCACTTCCATTTGATGCAAAATTTCATTTGGTATTTGTTCATCAAAAATTTGTTTTTGGCAGGGCAGCCTGTCCTCTCTGCCGAGCCTCTTTATTTTTTCTTAAACCATGGCCTGACTATTTTGCCTTTTCTTACACGATAACTTTTTAAAAAATAAGTTCAGTCATCCGATTTTAAGTTATTTTGAAATGACATACCGCTACTGGTTATATATTTTATATTAAAAGAAGTATGTTTAACAATAAATAGATTTATTAAATCAAAAAGAGATAACAAAAATTAAGGTTTACAATAATATTGAAGGTATTAAACAAGATATATATGTAAATTTTAATCAGTTTTGCTTGATTGGTTGTTTTAAATAATGTCCTTTAAACATTTCGGATCATGATACGCAACAGAAAGATCTGTTGGCAACAGTGGTTGATGGCTAATAAACGGGTGTCAACAAAAGGTACTATGGCTGGTCATATTCACTGTAGGTACTGCCAATGCATTCGATAGTACATACTATTCTAATTGTCAATACACTAAGGGCAACACCTAAACAATAGGAGTCAAACAACAGGCAAATAGAAAAGGGTATTATTTGCGGACCCCACTATGACTCTAGTGCAGTTCCCTGGTTTGATTCCCGAAGTTAATACAGCACGAGAAGCGTGAGTACTTGACCCACCCAAAATATTGATTTCCATTGACTGAACTGTAATATGGAAAACAAGACAGACAGCCTGGTTGTAACCATCCATAAAATTAAACAATTGCACACGACGTACACGGCGTCATGATAAACATTGGCTCAAAATAGATTAATGGAACTCGTGGAAGTTTACAAGTCTATAACCAAGACATTACAACTTTTCTAAGCCAGAGGCTCATAATGTAAAAACTGTATCATAAGGACACAAAATAGTAGCTAGGACTTGATATACTAAGTCACTAAAATTAGACTTGTCCTTCAGACGGCAGGACACAATATTTAATTAATTAACTGAAACACTTCCATCTTGAAGTCAACAAAACTTTGAATGAATTACTTATCCCATTGACATAAATTTAAATTAACAAAAGACTTTAACAAAAAATATAAAATAAAAATCTAGATCCACATTGTCTAGATTTTTAAACATATATTTTAAGGCAGAATCAGTAATGGACGTGTGAAAATAGTCAGCTACAATTAATTAATCAAATTACCTTGAGATATCAGACAAACAAATAAAAAACTAGACCCTAAGTTATAAGGACTTAATGACGATTTTAGGATACTCAAGTACTCCAAGCAAGACGTCCTCGCCAGGTTAACGGTGGACCTGACGGCCTAAACTCCATGGCCATCGCTCTCCTTGGTTACGTGATGGTGCAGAAGTTCCTCCTTCGACGCTTAGTTTTAGTAGAACGGCTCTTTGGCGTGAATCCGGGAGGAGCTCTATATATAGTCCCAATCTGATACGAACAGAATAAAGTAAAAAGGGTGATAAACTCAGAAATATATACAAAGAGAAGGACGGACGAAGGCGGGGGGAAAGAGAAATTAACAAGAGAAATCCACTTGCGGGAAAAGGGGGGAACAAGTTTCCCTTGCTCGCCGCTAGAGTCTCTGATGTACAGTTGGTCAGTGTGTCGATTAGAGTATATATTTCTTTACTCCATCAGATGTAGTTATGATTGTGTGTGTGTGTGTGTGTGTAGGTGTGTGTGTGTGTGTGTGTGTGACGGCCATCATTGAATAATTTCTTCTTCTACCATGTGGCAAATCAATCGAAGAACATCTTGAAACGGTGAGTAGAGACTAAGGCATATTTTATTTAAATATCTCCGGTATGATTATATTATTTAGGATCAGTTAATATTTTTATGAGAATTTGTAATATAGATGTACTTTACTATATTTTCTTGTCGACAGCATGGCAGGCGTATGTAAATTTATCTGCCATCATCCAATGTGAAAGAGTATGTGTTAAAGTATTTTAGTCATAAATATGATAATACTAATCCTCTTTTTTGATATCTGCTACAGTATTTATCAAAAGACAATATTTTTGAACAACTACGTGTTTGAATGTAGGGAGATACGTAATTTTATTTGACTGCATCTAGTCAGAGAAAATAAACTGTTGAGGTAGGTTCAATTAAATATGTTAGTATTGTTTCTCTCCTTTCATAAATTATTAAATATTGATATTTCATTGTAGCTGTCCAATCTGTTTGATTGACATGCTACAATTTTACGTTAAAAGAATAGTAAGATATGCCTAAAAATCCTCGGAATGAAAATAACTCACCCTCTTTGTCTTTACACTAAAAATAAATTCCAATCAAGCCTACTGCCACATTGAATATTTCAACTATACAAATTCTTTAACAACAACATTTATCTTGAACAAACTGGGTTCGTCTCGGAAAAAGGGAGGGTAGACATCCCCTCTACCCCCAATTACTTCAACTAAACCTGACTTGTATCAGCATTGAATAAAAGTCCCTTCAAAGCAACACACCCTTACATTCAGAAATAAATTTTCATTTTCACACCAAGTTTAAAGATTCCAGAAATTTTAAAGGGAATACGTGAAGGACACTGTTTGGATCTCATTTATATAATAATAATAATAATAATAATAATAATAATAATACGTGCCAATTAATCTAGTATTACTAGTGATAATAAGTTTATTAGAAAAATTATAATTTAAAAAAACTTATTAAAACCTATCAAGGGAGGGAGTTGTGTCAACACCAAACACTATATCTCAAGGTGCAAAAACAACTAAACAGCTGATTTACATTGCTTCAATGGCAGCCACATGACATGGCTACACGGATCATAAAAGAGGTGTGCCTTCTCTCACGCTGTCACTAAGTGCAGATTGCCCCTTGTTACTGATCATTCCTTCCTACTGTCCGCTAAATCTCTACCCACTCTAAATTTAATTTCACCTGCGCAACTTCGCTTAGTCTTGATTAGTCAAATATTATTTTGAATTTAACTTAATTTAACTTAACATAACTTAATTGTATCTTAATTTAACTTTAATTAGACTTAATATCATAGTCTGCCCTGATACTATGACCCTGCTAACAGTCACTGATTAATTTGACCTTCCTGATCCATTTTTAACCAAAAATTCACCGTAACAAATAAAAATATACTAGAGTAAAATTTTAATATTATTATTATTATTATTACCACGATCGGTCGGAGATGAGTGCTCACTAATACAACACAGGGTCACCCAGAGAATTCAGGGGAGCCCGAAGCAGCAGGATTTTGGAGGCCCATTTCACACAATATAATGTATTTAATTCAGATATGTTTTTTTAATATATTAAGTAGCAAAGCTGTTATAGTTGTAAATTACGGTTATAACCGTATCAAGATATCGTATTCATTTAAATTTTAAATGACACGTATACACCGGAATATAGCCAGGGCACTTGGTTTAGTTTCCCAATGCTCTTACCATTGAGATATCGAGGAGTCGTTCCATGTTCAGGGTCATTCTTCACTTATATTTTAAGACAGAATCTGTAATGGACGTGTGAAAATAGTCAGCTACAATTAATAAATCAAATTACCTTGAGATATCAGATAACGCAGCCATTTTTGACTCTCTAGGGTAGCACGCGACAAGGCCTTAGCCAGGAGGAGAGAGCTGTCCCCCCACCGGCTTCAAAAATTAACATTTATTTTTATAATATAGCCTTATTTATGGTTAAAACAATATTAAAAATTAAGACGCCACTCGCCCCAAATTTGATGTTTAAATAAATTTTAAATATATGTATGGGATTCTGTACATTGGCTAGACACCAGCACGTAACGCCCCCTTTCCTCCTGTCAATCAAAGAACTCCCTCTTCAACATAGGAACCAAACTAGGGGGTAGGGGTACATTACACCCTGATATATTGCTAAGGGGGAAGTGGGGGAAAGTTTTAGGGAAAAAAATAAAAGATTTGAACATAATTCTTCTCACGACCAGTAACATTGAAAAGGCTTGATTAGTCTCATCCTTTATTTGCATGGCTTATATTTTTATTCTTTTATACACATGAGTTCATTGAGTTTCTAATATGTTTTGTAGTCATGTAGGATAAAGGAAAATACAAGCAAATCTTATTTTCAAATAAGTTCTGATGTTTTGATCACAGTATTACTCTATATTTAAAGTGAATTAAAAATTAGCAATAAAGATCATGTTGAAATAATGATGACTGTATAGTCATTATGTTCATGAAATTTGAATATTATTGGTTACTTAATATCATTTTTCTGAGACTTGGACCGAGAAATTTTCTTTACTGTGTTTTAACTTTTCTTAGATTTTTTAAAAACTTTTTTGTACACATGAACATGTTATTTATATATAAATACACAAGAAGAGCCTATCAAATAGTGACTCGGTGGTAGTGGTGAATTTATGATCACATACTTTTTTAAAAACAATCTAGTTTAGCAGGGACATTAAACGTCATTTTGCCCTCATCCCCCACCCCACTCGGTCAAAAAACGTTCCGGTGCCACTGCTTTTCAATATCGGTGTATCTCATGAATATACTGTAAGAGTCAAACATTTGGTCAGATTGGATTATTTTTTAATGTGTGGAGTGCAATTTTTGACTATGATGATGAGGGTGAACCGAACTTTTCTCCAAGTACTATTTTTAATATTTTTATTAAATATATTGCTATATTAGGTAGAGATGAAATAAATTATAGAATAACTCAGGTTGAATACACCTTAATTTAACAAGTTCTTAGTGTACATTTTTGGGCTTGGAGGGAGATGCACGCTATGTAAGCTATGTATGTTACAAAAATGTATAACTTACAAAATTTAGTACCCCCCTACCCTAAATTAACATAAAAAAAATCTCAAGATAGCTTCTTTAGATGCATGTCATTGTTTACTAAATTTTCACTACCTCCAAACGCTTCCCATTCCCTTTTCCCGTAATTTTGTCCTGACTACAGCATTGGATTTGGGGTAGACTTGTATGTTTACTAATCTATTGCACTTCACTTGGTCCTACCAACAATATACGAATGACACAGTGAAAATAATAAAACTACTATGCGCGCACAAACAAGTCTCACACACTGACAAACAACACAGCCATATCACAACTTAACTAAGCTTAGAGCAGCCTTTGTCCGCAAGACTGGCACATTCATTCTACCCCTCTGCTACCCCTTACGCACTGCCTGAAGTAGAAAAACGCAGTTTATAAAATATCTTTCCCTTCTTCTTTAATTGCAACCTTAACTTCACCACCAATAAATGTAAAGGGGTACCCTACCATAAAAGCCTCTGCTGTCGGGCTAATGTAGTAACATACAAATTTAGGTTTGGGAAAGTAGTAGTGTAATAAAACAACATAAGCTTTTACTGCTCTAAAGGAGAATATTTTGGTGATTGTACCCCCCTCCCACCCTCACCTCCACCAAGTGGGGGACTGGGTCAAACTACCCCGTTCCCCCCTCCAACCTTTGGGCGTGCCCGGTAAAACAACATTCACATAATGACAATATGACACTAGCTAAAGGTCTCGCGTCATCCTTTCACAGCCCTCTCACCATTCTAAACATTCTAACGGGCATCTATATTGGGCTTCGTTGTTCCTACGCTGTTTCATCGCACATGTCAGACAAAAACAAAAGTAGTTAGCACCGTGCTCACCCCTTGACCAACGGAGGGCTAAATATCTTTTTTGCATTATTGCAAATTTTTTTCGCCAAGAGGTGAAGTCTGGGTCGAGGGCTGGTGGGCTGGTAGGCTAGTCTTAGCCTGATTTATAGTAGTTAAAATCTGCATCAGTGAGCGTGGGTCTTAACCATTATTTGGATTTGTCGGTGATCAGAGGCTTAGGGTTCGTATTCCGGCTACTGAGGTTGATTTCCCTTAAATGGTTTCCTATACTCCTCCCACATAAATGTTGTAAATAAAAAATATATATATTGTCTTCATTTCTATCACACAGGGGGTAATTAGTAGGTAAGTAGTAAGATGAGCTATAGTAAAAAACAACAACATAGGATTTGAATTCTTGTAGTATGCAAAGGGATCGCAATTGTCTCAAAGACTATTGGAGGCAAGCCCCATTAATGGCTGGAAACCATTTAGTTAGATAGATTGTCTATGACTTATTATAATTTAAGTTTACCACAATTGGAAAATTAATGGATGTTTAGATGGAATGTGCGGATCAAAAGGAAGGAGTAGGCCATGTAATAGTACGTGGCTAGATCTTGTAAATTGATGTGTGGAAAAGAGAAACATCAATAACTTTAAGAATAAAAGAGCATGTTTACATGTATAACTTGGTGTATGAATGTTACTGGAGCGAAGGGAATATGAATATGTAGGGAAGTGTGGATGGATTAAATATGGAAGTGTTGTTTTTTGAGCTAAATGGACAATTTCTTTCTCGCCTAACCCGTTAGGGAACGGCGTGATTAGGGATGTGTATATTATTGGTCAATGACTATACCTTTTAGTAGGCGGGTCTTGTATTTATTAGTTTTAGTGCGCCATGTGATGACTAATTTATACGTTCAGTTTTCAGTTCATTTTTGACTTTTTTATTTAAAATATTTAAATGTTGGTCACACGAGTGTAAACAATATTTGACAGAAGAAATTATTTTGTTTTCAAGTCCAGTTTACTCTTTATGGCTTTGATTTCAATTCCACAAAGAACAAACGAGATCACAACAAATACTTTTAAAGGCAAATTTTTATACCTAAGTTTCATAAATATGGCTGATAATCTATGGGAGGATAAAGAAGTTCGATTTGATGTGCCACTAATGTGAGTAGGTCTACTATTATCAAACATTTAAATCAGTGGTTCTGTAAAAGAGCAAACAAACCATGTATGAACCATCCTTATATTTAAGTTGGGAAAAGTACACAATGAGGGGGGAATTCCTTGCACTTTTTCTTTGGGTCCTATATTATGGAAATTGAAATATATTCTACCACACAACATCAATAGCAAGTTTACAATTATGACTACCTAGATAGGCTAGATGAATATATTGTAAAAAATAATATTTATTCTTAAAACTAAAACAACTTACTTAAATCACAGAAGAATGTAATTCCAGTCAGTAAATATTTGAATAAAGGAAATTGTCACAGCATGGCACCAAAAGTATTTTATCGCACAGTAAGGTTAGTTGTCATTTTTATTAATATAACTATCTCATACTTTCAGAACTTAACCTTCCAGGCATCAACAAATATTTTTATGAAATTTTGGGATCCTGATATTAAAGTATCTCAAACTAAACTACGAGTACTGTAATTACAAACAAATTATTTTGATCCTCTATAAGGCTAACTTGCCCCTTTTCCATTCCTTCTCTTAAAAATATTTTATTTTAAAAACTTCACATTTTTACTTACGCATGAAAGTTATGTTAGTTTGGGATATTTTTCATATAAACAGGGCCTAGGCCTATATTAAGTGTTGTGTTCTGAAATAGGTCTACTTATTATTAAGTTACACACTTTAATTATATCCGGCTCAATTTCGAAATATAATATCTGTGGGGCTGCCAATCATAAAAAGTAAAATTATATTAATTTTGCCATCATTGGAATTTGCTATTGTTCTTGTTTGTAGGCTACAGTAGCTCCATGGCTTCTTTGGTGCTGACTGAAAGATCACAGCTGACAGCTGATGTCTTTGAAAAGTTATCAGACCAAATTATGTATCCCTACGCTGAACCATATGATCTGCAAAAACATGTGTTTAGCAGCTGTCACTGAAAATCAAAATTTAGGTATATACCTAAATGTTGACTGTCAGAAGTCAGCTGTGAACTGTCAGTCAGCACCAAAGAAACCACGGGGCTACTGTATATAGACCTAGATGTTAAAAATCTTTAGTTACTATAATATAACATAGGCTTTATTGAATAGTCTACTTATGCAGTGTCGCCTTGACTTGTGCACTTGACAATAACGTGACCAAGTGTAGATCTGTCTGAATTGTCACGTAGGATACCTATGCAGTCTTTTCGAGGTCTCGGTCACCATGGACATGAAAGCTACCAGCCATGCGCTGTTCTCGCAGTGTTGGTTGCAGTGTTTTACTGGCAATAGTAATGTTGTTTCATCTGTTAGAGCACATGACTCACATTTTCTGCCATTTTAAATGAGGTTATTGTCGTTTGAATAGTTTGATGCAGTCTTCGCTATGAACAACGCGAGAAATGTAAAATCACCAAGACTGCATCAAGTCTAAAACTCAGGGGTCCGGCTAGGGAGCCTTGGACTATTTGGATACAGCCATAGATTAGGCCTAAGTAGGGTCAGTCAGGGCTGTTGTAATACAGTAAAAAAAATTGAGGCTAATTGTATACAGTCTTCAAAAACGTATTTAAAAAAGTAAAATAAATATTTTAAAAATGTTTTAATGTAAGATGTTTTATCTAAGCCTACTTTTATGTACCATACATCTAAACCATATAAACAACATTATTTTATTCTTAATTTTTTACTAAATGTAGGTGTTTTTTTCTCTCCTAAAACTTTTAATTGTAGACCTACATCTTTTGTAATAATTTGAATATTTATAAAGATAATACCTTTCTGAAAATACTGCTGTATTCAGGAATATTTGGGTTTTCATTTTCCCTATAGAAATATAAAATATATTCAAAGGAAGAATATTTCCTACAAGCTACAAACTAAGTCAAATGAAATCTTTCTTATTGATAACAACTCAAAGTTAAAAGAGAATCATGAAAAACTGACCAAATAAAGGCTAAATATCTACATTCTGTAGTAAACATTGTGTTTTCCTATAGTAAAAAATAATTACAGAACTGTATAAAAAATATACTTGCTACTGTAGATGTAAAACATAGAAGTTAATTTAGTGCATAGACAAACCTCACGCTATATAGAAAGACAGTTAACATGTTAAAACCCCGCTTTGGTGGTATTATGGTCTAAGGCATCATTCTCGCAATAGACCAGACTGCTAATGACAGGGAGCTCAAGGCTTGAACCCCAGTCAGGTGTACTGATGGTGGTTTTCCCCTAAAATGAATGGTTTTCCACTCTCCCTCCACAAAAATGTGTATACACTTCCTCTAAATTCAACCTTCCTCTTCCCTAACACATAAATGTAATTAGGACATATAGGCCTATGTATAACCTGAACGGGTAGTAAGACAAGGTCGGTGCTAAATAATATATCTTTATAAAAAAAACTCTCTTGATCAGAGACACATAAAATGTAGATTTTTATTCAAATCTTTAAAAACATTCTTTCGATAGGTTATCACAAGATTTCTTGACATTAATCTGTTTCTTTCTTTTGCTCATTTTATCTTCTCTCTCTCTCTTTTTTTATTCTTTCACCTACAGTACTATCTCTTTTTCTCTCACTTTGTTGCTCCCCTTCCAATCTCTCGGATACTCTTGATATCTTTCTCTGTCTCGATTTTTTTTTCTCCTACTCTCTTCTTTCTCTTTATATCATCTTACTTTTTCTTCGAGACCTCTCCGACCTAACTAAGGTGCATTGAAGCGCGGCATCCATAAACACAGTCCCGGCTATTCTTTACAAATATTTAAATGAACCTGCTAACACGTAGACAAATCATATTGAAGCGAAGTGAAAATAATTCTTTGAGGAGAATAATTTCTTTGATTAGTCAGCATTTCTAGGAAAAGTTTGTGTCATTGGTAATTTTTGGGCAAGTTTGAGCACATTTGGTAGGTAAATGTGGTGATATCTTCGAGTGAGTTTGTGAAAATAGGGGCCCATTCAATGGCGTGTATGCAGGTGTTCAAGTTTTTTTGTAAAGTCAAGCTACATTATAACTAATTACTTTAGACCAGGGCTACAAATTTATTTATGATAAAAATGACGAAGATTATAAAAATTAACTTAAGAGAAAAATTATTATAGCTAATCAATAAAAAGCTAGAAACTAGCAGATAAATTTACTTGCATTTATATGAATCTTAAAGTTTATATACTTAGATATTTTAGTATTTATTTGTATATTGCTCTATTTTATCTTATACCCCTAAATGTAATGTAGTTATCATTGTAAAGAAATACATCACTTTTTGGTTCTTCTTTATTTTTAAAACCACTGCATTTTTATTATTTATTTTACCTGCTTAAATGTGAGTCCAAATACCAAGCCTCAATTTGATTCATCTAGCGGTGGGTGTTACTGGATGCCGTGCTTCGATTAAATTCTTCCTGTGAAAGCTGGCCTTTTGTCCTTTCAATTTGTAATGTTAATATGGAAGAAAGCAGTGCTCTACAAGTAAGTAGGGCCTATATATGATGTGTGAAGCTTGGGGGATGAATGATTATAACTATGGAACAGATGCTTTGACTGAGTCATATTCAAATAAATTGAAAAATTACACCTGGACACAGGTCCCAGGTTTAATTCTCATATCCAGGTGTCATTTTTCAAATATATATTAGAATTGTATGTCAATTTTTGTAAGTTAACCTGCTAGTAGTATCACTTAGTTGTTCAAGTAAATTTTATGTGTGCCTAGACAAATGAGAATGAGACCAGGCGAAAACTTGTTGGATCGTATGGATCCCATCGAAGACACTAAAGGAAATGGTGGGGACAGAGGTCGTATGGTCATCACAAATCTACGAATAATATGGCATTCCCTCACTCTACCAAGAATAAACTTATGTAAGTTGGCTATTTCTTGTGTCGATATGGTTTAGTAATAATATTGATAGTGTAATTTGGCTTTGGTGGCCAAGTTAGGGTTTTTATGCCTTCTCTTGGGGCAGTATTACAATGTCATTTTTTTATATCTACTTTATAGAATGCTTTGGTGCAGTGTTTCTCTAACTTCTCCCAATAGCATTTCACTTAATGGACGTTCATTGCACACTCAGACCACCCCACCTTAATATATGTCACCTACCTGCCACTTATCAAAGCAATACATTTTCTAATCAAGTGAAGACGGCATTTTTAATATAATTTTGTTTCATATACACATATTACAGTCCAATTTTCATAAGAAGAGCCTTATCCGACAGCTAAATTCGATATTAAATTTTCATTTATGTCAAGTCATATGACCTTTCATTTTAATATATATATCATTGATAAAATATTACTAATAATGTAGTAAATTTTTTATTAATGTCAGTTTTTTCAATGAAAATTTGCTGTACTGGTGGAACAAGGTATAGTTGACTTTGTGGAGTTATATTGTACTATTTTGATTATTTAACTTTTTACTTTCTAATAAAGAGAAAAAAATACTGTAACTGTGAAAAACTTTAGCCTCGATATTATGATGAATCTTTACAATTTCATGTGCCCCCACTACCCAAAAGCAATTCGGTATGTCTTCAGGGTGTTGTTTTGCTCTTAATTGTAACCCTCATATAAGGAATAGATTAATGCTGGGTTATTTTCAAAAGTCAACAGCGATTTTGTTTAGAATGGATGTACAGGAGCAAGCTATAAACTATCAGCTGTTAAAGAATTGGTAAAATTGAAAAATGCCTGTTTCTTTCCCACAGCTATTGGTCTCAACACTGTGATAAATGTGACAACTAAAACAGTCAATTCTGTAAGTATTTATTTTTGTAGGTTCTACTTCTAGACAAAGTTTGTGTCAATGTAAATATATATAAACTCAAAAAGTATTTTTCTAAGTAGACAAGCATTGAGCCTTGTAATTTCAGGAACAGCCCATTAAAGCAATACTTGGGCTATTTTTTAGTTTTAATATCTCAACTAATTTCTAAATAAGACAAGGTTACAGGAAATGTGATAAGCAAATGTTTGAGTAGATTCCTATAAATTTGAGTAAAACCCAAGTAAAAACTTGAAGACTTAAAGTTAAAACCAGTCAAATACAGTAATTACACAAACTTTTTAGCACCACATCTTACTACTCGTTTGGGTTATGCACCTATGCACAAACTACGTGGTTTTAGTGACTAGGAAGGTTGGGGTGTACCCACATTTGCATGGAAGGAGAGTGGAAAACAATTTTGGAAAAAACCACCCTTAGTACATCTGGGTGAAATTCNTTAGCACCACATCTTACTACTCGTTTGGGTTATACACCTATGCACAAACTACGTGGTTTTAGTGACTAGGAAGGTTGGGGTGTACCCACATTTGCATGGAAGGAGAATGGAAAACAATTTTGGAAAAAACCACCCTTAGTACATCTGGGTGAAATTCGAACCTCGATCTCCCTGTCATTGGGATTCTAGTCTATTGTGAGATATATGCCTTTGACCATTCAGCTACCGAAGTAGATAAATAATAACTCAATTTTATTTTTTAACACACATATCTTTTCAGTTGATATTATGATGTAGGGATTGCATACATAGAGAAAAATGTCATGCATATAAACCCTTGCTGTCTAGCTTTATGTGCCGATCACTTTAATGACCAAACTAACTGGGATCTCCTCCCTGTTAGTTCCTGATGATAGCTCACTTGGTATAGTAGTTGCCAAGTTAATCTGGATGACCAGGGTTCATATCCCTTTCCGTTTTTTTTTTTTTAATTTATTTGATTTTCGTTTACTCACATATTTTAAATTATTAATGAAGTCAATTAGAGGCAAAAGGGTTTACATGAAAATGAAAACTCGCTAATTTTATGTATCATTTCAACATCATTTTATTTGTATTGGTGGTCGGGTGGTCTAATGTGTCACTTTCACATTAGACTGCATTAACTAGGATGAGAAACAGGGTTCGAGTCATAGTTGGGTGTAGTCTGTTTTTTCTTAAATGGCTTTCCAATCTTCATTCATACAAATGTGGGTGTACTTCCTCTAATTCAATTATTTATAATCCTTACTTACTTAATGTAAACATGTGGCGCTGATGGAATATAAATCACTACAGTTGGAATTGTTTTACTTATGATTTTACCCCAGCAACTGCGAGGTACAATAAATGCTCTTCATATCCTAACTAAGAGCAACAACACCAGGTTTGAGTTCATATTCACAAACCTAACCGTTGGGAGCATGCGACACTTCACCTCTGTCTTAGGAATCCACAAGTGAGTGTTGCTTATTTGCATCACCGTTAGTGACTATTTAGTATTATGTTGCTCATATCGTTGTCAAGTTTTGTTGAGGTGTGTATCAAACATTGCTCAACCATCTTTGAGATACTTTTTGTTTGAATCTTGGTGAGATAAAAAATATTTTTTGGCCTGTATTTAAGAACGAAGCTGAGTTAGTAGAGTGAAGTTGAAGCAAAATCAGGGGAGACAAGTGTATCAGGAGTCTCGCTGTACCTTGGGAGCTAAACCAGAGTGAGGCAAGAGTCTGTTTGGGACTGACTTTCTACACAACTCACTATTGTAATTTCTTGAAAAAAAGGTCACACGTCTTAACAAGAAAATCAGTTACATTCCACCTCTTGTTTCACTCAACTTTGTTCTTTCGTATGGATCTTAGTCTTCGTAAGGGGTTAAAATAGCGAAGGAACTATTTTTCAAAAGTTCACTATACAAGAAGTCACAAAAACTGTATCAATAATAATCACAACTTTAATTCAGTCATTCACTTATCAATCATATTGGCTGCCTTAATCACCATGACACTTTATCATTTGCATGTAGCCAGTACTTTTTTAAAAAAAACTGTAAACATAATTTTAAACATTTAAAGGCAAGTATATATCGTTTATAAGGGTGACTTTTAGGTGTAAAAAAAAAGCTGTCTGCCAGAAAAAGTTAAATACGTATACTAATTTATTTCATAAAGATGTATGCATATTAACCACATAAATACATTCAGGTTTTTATGTAACTCTCAATTTACTCATCACTGATATGTAATTAATAAACTATTTTTGATAGTATTTTTAAATCATTATTTTGTGGATATGTCATGTACATCCAAAACTCTACTGTTTATCCTTTACAGATAATAACAACAGGAAGTTATGTTGTTTTTATTAACACTTTAACATAAATCAAAAATAATCTATTCTAAACTGTGCTAACTTATTAATTAAAGTGGAGAAAAATTTAATTTGTATTTATGTAATAGTGTTTTTGTTAAAATGGTGATGTAGACATAAATATGTGCTAAAATATTTAGCAAAGTTTAAAAGATAAACATATAAATACATTTATAAAGGGCATTCACAGCAGGAGAGGTGGTATCTGACAGCTAGGAAAAGCTATCATATATCCATTAGCCAAACCATATGACATACAAGACCATACATAATATGTAGATTTGTTGCTGCTTATGGCAGTCAGAACATTCACAACAAGCAAATCATTGGTTTTAAATAACTGACCGTTTTTACATCATTAAAATATGAACTTATTAAGATAACTGTTTGGATGTTTCTTTTTTTTTTGTGTGTGGAAGCGGCATCAATGGATAACTTAAAAAAAATCTTTTTCAACTTTTCAAATGGGAGATCCTAAATTGTGGCGTGCTCTTCTGAAATTAATATGGTGGTGAATCAGCTGGAACAAGGGCAGTGGATGACTTCATACAAACCCTCAATATGGTTATGTTTTTATGCTGTTTATAAAATAAAAACGTTTATTTTGAAACCGATTTTTTGTGTGGGTCTCTCTAATTTATAACATTTTTTGTTATTTTGGTGGTCAACTATAACAACATACAAGTGTGAATATAATATGTTTTAATTAATTATTTCATGGACTATAATATCTCTTGTTGCCACAACTACAAAACAAAAACCCAGTTGTTTTTTTGATATAGTTTGTTCTTTCAATAAGTCACGAAAATGCCAACTATACAGTAATCCTTAGGGAAGTATTATTAGACTCGTTTGATGACACTTTTATATTGATTATATAGCATTACTGAGCAAATAATAACTATTTCCGAATAGGTTGACATTAGTGACTTTCAGTCAATGTTTGAAATAAAGAACTTCTGCTAGCTGTCAAATACCACCATTCCAATCATGGATGCCCTATAGCAATGGTTTTATTTTATTACAGCACTTGTATTAGTAAATATATTCCTAAGCAAAATTAACCAATTGTAACCTTCTTCTTAGGGCATACACATCTTCTCGAATGTACCGTGAACTCAAATTGCGCGGAGCAATAATTCATAGTAAACAGTTGAATATTTTACCTCTTGAGCAAGTGTATACAACTGTTAATGGGGTGTGGAATTTATCAAGTGATCAGGTAAGATATTTATCAATTTAGGTTGTATTAATACAACTGTGAAACCTTGAATCCCTTTTGGAAATCTAACTCCGGTCTTGTAGAGGATATCTACAGTCCAACTTTGATAATAAGGATTTATCTGATCACTAGAAAAGTTGATAGACCTACTTTCATGTAATCACACGCCAGGCCTTGTGATCTTCAACATTTGCTTTTGATAGATATTATCGATGCCTATAAAATAATATTAACAATATAATAAAATGTTATCATTGTTGATTGTAAAAAAAAAGTTTCTGCCTACCAAAATCCTACTGTAGATACTCTACTATGTAATCACATACAGTATATGACTCACATTCATTAAATCATGCATCTGTACATAAGAGAGCCATAGTTATTACTAATATATGATCATTCCTAATCTGAAATTTTTTTGCCTCTCTTAACTTCTACTATTAATATTGTCTACTAATGTGGACTTTATTTCTTATACTTCCATATTAAATAAAAATTGTAATGCAGGCTATTTTAATAATTGTTTCTAATTTAAGTGTCTATAACCCTAAAATTATGTCACTCATGCATGAGCAGAAACTGCACTACTTTCTTGTCATTTTAATCTCTTAAAAATATGAATCTAGTTCTTAAATCATTTACACAGTAGTATTACGTTGCTATTTTCATTATTGTGTTATATCACATTGTTGTTCTTATTTTTCAGGGAAATCTAGGAACCTTCATAATTACAAATGTCCGATTAGTTTGGTTTGCTGACATGAACGAGAACTTCAACATTTCTTTACCATACCTTCAAATAAAAAATGTAAGTTTCAAAATGTCATATATCTTACATATTTAGAAAAGAATAATTATGTTTAATTGAAATCATTGGTGGAGCCTAATTTTGTTTTAAATTTCTTGCTAGGCCAGGTCAAAGCTTACCGATAGTGATTTTTTCTCACCAAGTGTCATCATATTAAATTAAATTCATGTAAGTTTTCTTAATTTTTTAAAATCACTAGAATTACAAAATCACTAAACAAATCTACAAATAGAAAGAATATCAGAATACAGGTTTTGAATTAAACTTAACAAGTGATAACCTTACTTGTACAAAAGTTGGGCGCGTCTGTCTCTAAATTCCAGTTTATGAGTATTACAGTAGCTTAAGCACTCCCCTAATCTACCTACTTTATACCTACTTTTTTTTATAGATTGTGTTTTCGTACTGAAATTTTGACCGCGGGATTTATTTGTGATGAAATATTTATTGTTCTAAATTTTTTTAACCTAAATGCATTTTCCAAATGAATCGCACATTCCTTAGGTTTTTAAATTATTTTACTTACATATTTAAGATCCTTACACCCTACTGTTATCCACAACCTCTGACCAAATAATAAATAATAAAAACAAAATAAGCTCCGGCTTTCTTCACTCACAATTAACCACAATTGTATACCAAACCGAATATTAAAAAAAAGTTTTTGCCATCTGCCTGTATAAATGTAAAGTCATTAGGCTAATATGCTCCTAACTGTTTAATTTTAGATATTTTCTTATAGTTTTAATGTAGAATACAGTGTTTTAAATAATTTGTAATCACTCATCTCCAAGTGTCATCTTACCTCTTGGGTCTTAACACATACTAAAACACAAACACATAAATGCAAAAACAAAATATAGACCAACTTTATTGTATATGGGGGCCCACCTAAACTAGCCCCATTCACTAGTGTAACGCTGGCACCGAAATGGTAGGTAGCTTGACCTTGAAAGGCATCTGATATTGAGTGTGGCTTTTATGAGAGGGCCGTTCACATCTGGCCCTGGTCAGCTTCTATATTTAGCTACTAGAGTGCTGGTACAATCTTTGCGTGACATTTGGAGTAAAGAATAAATAATTTAGACTGGAACATTGTAGAACAGATCCACTAATTCCCTGTGTGTAGAGAATGGTATTCCACTTCATATTTATGCTTTTTCCAAAATATTTGATAGAATAATAAGAAAGAAAAAAACTAATCTTTTTTATGTTAATAAAATGTTGGAAAAATATTGTAAAGGCCTGTAGGGCTATTATGACCATTCGACGCAAGGTTAGTTGCTACCGCTAGTTAGCTTTGCTTTCGAGGAAAAGATAGAATTTGGGTTATTATGATTACCACACTTTATATCGTCCGTTAGTTTTAGCTTCGACTTTGCTTCTAGCGTCAATCCACATAATATAATCATTTTGTGTCAACAGTTGGCAACACTTTCCCGAAGAATATTATCTTTTTAAGATGGTAGAGGCTAGAAATTAGGTAATTTATTTCAAGAATTCTGGTATTCATGGCTGAACATTATTCATATGTTTTAATTTTCCCAAACAGTTGATCATAAGTTACATTATCTGCAAGAAATATTTAACCTATTTAATAAATGTCCTGCATAATTTTGTTTGCCTACAGTTTGAAATGAAAAAAATACTAGGCCTACATTATTCAATACACACAACATTGTATTTTAGTCAAAAAATCATAATGTGAAATATGCATTCAAATAGTAATGTTACATGAGGAAATGAATTAATATGAGACATTGGCCAATAAAGAAACAAGTTTTTTTGTAATATGTATGCCCCAATACCTATTCTTCATATATTTGTGTTGATACTGAAAAAGTGTAATATGTTGTGTGAAAACCTTAGTAAATAAAACTAGTTATTTAAAGTTGATGAAAGCGTTCAAGAACTCACAAAAAAGTTTACACTGAATATTTTTGTCAACTTAATGTCGAAACAATGGGCATTTATATATAGTTGGTCTACTAAGTTAACAATAAAGTGAATGAGAGGGTGGTTTGGATGGTTAAAAATAATAAAATGCAGATTTTATTTAAAGGGAATTGTTGAGACTTTAGTTAAGTGATTAAGAATATGAGGATATTATATTTCTTTATAATGATTTGTTTGCAATCTATTCACTTCAGGATAGCTAGGTCTAACTACTAATTATCGGTTTCAGATAAATTTAGTATATCATTTATTATTAAAAAACCTAGGCTTAAACCAAACCACATCTAAACATTAAGCTAGGGCCTATTTTGGTTATTTCCAGTATTTTCTACAATATTTCATAGGCTTTCATTATTAAAGTTTGTTTGAAGCATCTTAAACAAATTAGGCCTACCTTTTTATTATCTTGTCAACTGATCTGTCTATGTGTTTTACCCTAAAAATAGGATATACTTAGATGATAAAGGTTGAGTTATAGAATTTGGATTTGTGTAGCAGGAGAGTGAGAAAACACTTAGAAAAATAAAATCACTCATCACACCCAGCTAGGATTCATATCCCAACCTCCCCACCATTGGAAAATTAGACCAAAGAGACTAAAGTCTTTGTCAATGTTTCCCCATGAGTTGGATCAACATACTATTAACACCCCAAATATGTTGCAGCCTAACTAACCTGCACCTACTATAAAACCTACAAACAATTAATTTAAATATTGGTATGTCCCAATTATCAGTGTGTATATGGTGAATAATAATGCATTTTTATAGTGTTATGTTTCAAAGAACATATTCTTTTAACATCCAGTGTAAGCCTGCTATCCCCACTCTTGGCCTACATTATGATATAGGCCTAGTTAAAGTTAGATTATGTGAAACACACACAAAAACGTTTTGAGATTATTATTATTATATTGGGCTAGTGAAATGGCATGTTTAAATCAGGTAACACAAAACACCTAATAAATTACAAAATCTAGCAAACATAACCTCGTATCGCAAACCAAAAGATAAGTCAAATTTCTGTGCAACTTAGCATCACTCTACTAATAAAATATATGCACTCACAAGTACTTTGCTTTCACAAAATGGTTGGCCATAATAACTTTTGACTCAAATTCTAGCGTCTCTCTGCTAACGGTCGCAAATTTATTCTGTGTCTTGGTCATAATAGCCCTGCTGGCCCCTGTGGCCTTTAAGGAGGGGCCTCCCCTGATTGAATTTTAAAATGTAGAATAATAACTGTATAGCATTACATTCCTGTATCTATCCTAGATGTTAATCTCGTTCTTTTTGCGTGTTCTGACATTCATTATATGGATTTTCTTTCTTATGTGTCTTTGTTTTCTTTTGTTTATTAGTTGTGTTGCATTTTTCACATCCTCACTTGAAGAGTTCTTATAGAGCATGTGGATGACACGACCGTTTCTTTTAGAACAAACCGATTAAAATATTATTTTGACATTATGATTCATATTGATTAAGAATTTTTGTCTAGTTTGGTTTCAATCCATATAACCCATTAGAGGTGTGAAAAGCTTTGAAGTCCATGACTGACCTTGAGAATATTATCAGCTTCTACTTTGCTTCAGAAAAATATTTTGGGCTAACAATTGCAAAGCTTCGCCAGTAAAAATATTGACGACTATAATACTCCGTTAAGTTCATTTATCGCTAATTTAATCTGTTATGTATGTTACTTGTAACAAATATTTAGAAATTGAACTGCAAGTTGTGATATTAACTTGCTTTATGAACTTTGAATAAAAATTTCAAATATTTTCTAAATAATTTTAGTGTATAAAATTATCCAAATAATTAAAATATATATTTTTTAAATCCCAGCAAATGCAATTTAAAAGAAGTATATTCATTGTTATATTTGGCTTTAAGAATATTTCATATATTAGAATCGGCTTCGCTTCGAATTGAAAGACTTAACTTTGCATCCAATTAGGTTAACATTTTTGCCACAAGATTTTACTCCACTAAACACAAACTGAATGTTAACTTTGGATAATTTTTTTAAGGTACGTATCCGCGAGTCAAAGTTTGGCACAGCGCTGGTTGTGGAAAGTGCTGAGGTAAGTGGTGGCTACGTGCTAGGATTTCGTATCGACCCTGCAGAGAAACTCCACATGGTATACAAGGAGCTCTCCTCCCTTCACAAGGTGTACAGTCTGAACCCTGTGTTTGGAGTGCAGTTCACTGTCACAGACCAGGTTAGAACGTTACTGCTGATTCTGGGTGATCTTTAGTGACAGAATTGATCTTATAGTTTTAACATAGGTGTGTTGTTTGTTGCCTTATAGTCATCCGCTACATGTCTGGGCTATCAGCAATTGAGACCACCTGGTCAAAGGGTCTTTGAACAATTAACTAATAAATAGATATAAACACATATATACTAAGATAATGATAGAAAGAAACTTTTAGAAAATGCAAAGATATTTTTGTGGACAACAACTATACCATTTTACTTTATTATTATTTGTATAGGCATTAATGTTATATAATATAAGTGACAGTTATGGATAATACGATTTTATATATAAATATATAGAAACTGTTTCATTAAACTTTTATGGTTATTAAAAAATTTCCTTCCCATCTAAATTAGACTGTACTTTAATATGACCGGCTTGATTTTATTTTCACCATTTATATTTTTTTGCTATATTTATAATCTCCATTTTGTTTATATCCTTATAAAATATACATTCTTATCAAATAGCTTTAAATTAATTAATATCAAATACTTTTATTAATTTGAAATATCATTGCTGGTATTAATTTAATAAATCAGTTAAAGGAACTTGGTGACATTTTTACTACTTAGTTTATTACTATGTAGACCTATCAATAATCAATGTTTTCTTATTGGCATATTTCTAGTTAATTTTGAAAAATCTTAAAGTAATAATAATAGTAGGTCTACAAACTTATGCTAAAATAGTAAACTTTTAATTTCATAGTATTTTAACTAATTATTAGGGCATAAATTGGCCATATGGTTATGAAAATCCAAATTAATATATTTTAGTATTTTTGCTAAAATAAATTCTTAGAAAATTATATATTTTTTTAACTTACCTATAAATATATGTACTAATTATGCTAGTGTGTTAAGGATAAGGAAGGTTTAATTCACAGTAAGTGTCCCATATTTGCTAGGAGTGAGGGTGAAAAACGATTTAGGGGGTGAAAAACCTCAGCACACCAGCCTGAGATTGGAGTTCCACCTCCCTGGCATCAGCAGCCCAGTCTATTGGGAGATTGTTGAATTAGAGCAGACATGTCAAACTCGTTTGTTCATAAGGGCCACATTGAAAATTGAAAATACTGAGGGGGCACATTTCAATAAAATATATATAGCCATCATATTAATTAAAAAGAATTATTCCAACACAGTATCATATTAATATAACAAAAACAAAGAAGAAAAATAAATGAATGTGCCCCTGTTAAAAACAATAATATTGACCCAATTTTTCCACCAAAGGTTTGCTAACTTTTTTTTTAAAACACTGAAAGGATAAAATGTTTAACTTAATACAATCGTTTGGCGCCAGTTACCCTTTGTTACTTTTTTTTTCAGTGTTGTTAATATCAAGCATTAAATCTTCTGCAAAATTCACTTTCATAATTGTTGACAAACACGTGTCTGTAAGCCAAGACCTCTCGTCTGTTTTCTTCTCTTTCATTAGTTAATAAAACAACTGTTAACATAAGAATCAAGAATGTGCTGCCAAACATTGCACATGTTGGCTACACAAATTAAATACATTTTAGAAATTGATCCCCATTGAAGAAAAAGTACAAATTAGTTAAGCCAGTAGAACTGAGAAAAGTGCAGAATGTAAACTATCTTGTAAGTGTGATTGAGGCAAGAGGTGGGAGTAGAGAGGATCTAATGAGAAGAGGACAGCACGGAGATATGTTCTATAGGTGTGTGTGAGACCTACTATGGAGAAGAGAAGTGCCCTTAGAGGATAAGGAAGTGTTGTACAGGGAGTAGTTTGTAACCATTGTCACATATTAAGCAGAAACATGGACATTGACTGTAAGAGAGACTAGGTAAGTGGAGGCCATGGGAATGAAGTTTGTGAGGAGCTTGTTAGCTGTCACGAGGAGAAACAGGATTAGGAATGAAGTTATCTGGGAAAGAGTGCGAGTACAGGGAGGGCATGTGATAGTAGAGGAAGCAAGACTGAGACAGTATGGGCATGTAATGAAGAAAAAGACCGAAAGGGAGGTCAAGAAAGAGATGGTAGGTGTAGATTACAGAAAGTGTTGAAGTCAGAGAAGAGAATGGAAAGAAATTAAAGGAGGAAGAATGGTGGAAGTATAATGGAATATGGGGACATTTTACTAAACTAACCCGTTAACAGGCCAGATAATTATGATTATAAGTTATACCAACCTCACATACTAGATTTTCCCAAATTATTCCAAATTCCCAAATGTAATGTTCCCTCAAAGTTCATAAAAATAAGAATAGGGGCCGTGAGTTTGATATAGACCATTCAACCACCAAAGAGGGTGGCAAATTATATTATTTTCACTTAATCCTACATATAATATGTTTAAAACATTCATTCATTATTATGCCTTAAACCTTATCATTGGTGTTGACAGGCTAAAACTCCAGATGAGTTACCTTCTCTGGAAGACGATATTGAGGAAGTAGACGAGACAGGCGACGAGATGTCAAATGCTTTCGTCGCTTACTTTGCTGACGGGGGCCACGAGAGGGACCGGGAGCCGGTGTACAGTCCAGAGCTGGGACTCGCCATTGAGAAACTCAAGGAGGGCTTCACCCTTAAGAGCTTGTGGGAAGTCATACCCACTACCTAATGTGGAACAAACCTTCCAATATAAACGTTTGATCTCAAAACTATGAACAACCTTGAATTAAAGGAATTCAACAAGAGTGACCTTTTCGGGTACGTTAATAAGACAAAGTTTTGTTACTAGGGATGGAACTTTCGAATCTTTGAATCCTCGAATTCATAAAAATATACAACAGTCAAGGATTAAATAAATTCAAGATTAAAGACTCGAAATATACCTATATACTTATTTATAATTTATTTTCTTTCGTTTTGAATTTGAATTTTGTTTTAGTCAGTATGGTGCCTACTAGTGACATAAACTATCATAATTATAGCAAAAACCCAACAACCAAACCCTATACCATCAATTTATCTATGGTCTGATTATGAATTTTCGCACTAAAATAAAAAATATTATTTTGTTATGTTTTAAATTTTTCTGTGTACGCTTTGATATTAATTTGAAACAAAATTAAATGAAGTTTCAAATTCAAGTTAACGTGGATCCAACCCATCTCTTACATATTTTGTCTATATTTTTTTATTAAGACTGGGCCGATCAACTATTTGGCTGATCACGCTGAATCCTCCCCAGTTTTAACTTCCCTTGAATCCTCCACTCTTAGTTCAGACATCTGTTTGCTAGTTGACCTTGTTGATGACCTTTCAAAGATAACTCCTCCATACTCGCAACCTCTGCAATTTTCAAAAAGGCCTTTCTCTCTCACTGACAATGCCAGGCCTCCACCATGGTTTGGATTCCACGTTAAACTGTAGGTCCTCCATTTCATCTCACAATCACCCTTCCATTACACTTTAGCATAAGTGCGTATAACCCGAACGGGTAGTAAGACGCGGTGCTGCTAATAATAATAATAATAATCATCATCATCATCATCATCATAATCATCATCATAATCATCATCATCTCTCACTGACCTTTTTATATTCAACACATCCCTTCCCTCCATCTCTCCCTTTTCCCAATATTGATGAAAGAAGTTGCTGTTGGACCACTACATCCCACGAATCGGATGTATTTAGTGTACTGTGTATTCCGAGTATTTAGATTTCTGAAGGTGGTGGTTCCCAACATGTATCCTTCAGTTTTATCACGTCACCTTTTGTGTGTCTTTATATATATAATGACATAACTGGCACAAGTGGTCATTAGGATATATATATAGGCTACTACTGTAAACAATATTTCGTCCTAGTTTGTGCATTCAAGAAAATGGCAGAGTATTACAATTCATTTTTATCTATATATCATCCCCTAATGGCAATTTGCTATAACTACGATGATATATATTCAACTAAACTCTTATTTGTTCTTCATGACTCCACTACTGAACTTTCTGCACCACTGTTTTATTCTTATCATATATTTCTAAAATATTTCATTTCTGCCTGTGCTTGAACCCCGATATTTCATTCCTATATCCATCTAAATTTGTCCAGCGCCATTTGCCATATCTATATTGGAAACTGAACTTAGCTGCAATCTAGCAGCACGTTGAGAAACTACCAATTCTACTACTTCAGGGGCGCTGAGTTTGAATGAACATAAGACTTGGTCTTTGTATTTTCATCTTTGAGCGCATCTCTTTAATGAGTTCTACTCTTATTGTTACTAACGTTCTTTTGTTTTATTCTTCAACTCTGTTCTAATCCCAAGAATAGTTATTTTCTCTGGTTTCAAGAATAGTGAATTATTCCTCTATATAAGTTTTCACTGTTTTGCGACACCTAGGTTTTTCTTTGTTTGGATACCTTGACAACCATTGAGGAAAATAGATTCAAAATCTGACTCTCTCAAAAGGGACACGCTGGTTTTTACATGGAAAATTTGGGTGCCAATACTATGGTTATTTTATTGGTATAAAGTTTTTTTCCCCATCAATTATCACTTGCTAAAATTGAAGCCTGGACAGTTTTTCCTCCCAGACAAGGGAAATTTATGAGATTAATAACTAACCTTTGTTTTGAAGATCTAAAATGCTATAGCCATAGTTAAGAATTTCTTTTTTTCCTCATCACATCAAGTCTACAGGGAAACAAGTAATATCTTTCATTTTACTAATAATTCAAGACTACAATTTGTTTGTAATGCTGATTAATGTGGATAATATTTCCTGCTGTAGTACTAAAAACTCTGTTACTCAACTTGAATCATTCCTCCATCAGAACACTATTTATAATTATGAAGTTTTTTTATTTATTTTTATTTTCCCATGTTAATTACTTACCTAAATGGTTTTATGCCACAGGTTTCACTTGTTAGCGTTGTATGTTATCTTGGTACCAAGTAGGTAGGATATTTTATTCACTATTGCAACAATTAAATTATATGTACACACCTATTATTTTGAGTCCTAGATATTTTTTATTATTCTTTTTATTTGACAAACTTTTTTTACACTTATGTTCAACACTGTTGATAAGGTTGTTTTCCTCTAAGACCATAATAAGAGTTCTTTTTGTTTGTAAGTATCATATAACTTACTGGTACTCACCCCTTTTGTTCACTTGTATTTAGCACTTCACGGCGAGATACAGGATTATTTTGGATACATTTCAGAGGGTAAGTTTCTCTGGTAATTATATCTGTCTCTACAGGAGCACATTAAAATCACAAAAATATCTTTCCTCTTTACATCACTGCGGGTATCTTGAGAAGTTAAGAGCCTTGTTTTCAGGTGTCCTACCGACTGAGCGGCTCGCCAGTGTAGAGGGTTTTCTTTACCGTTGCCACTTACATTGGGGTGTGGGTGGAGAGATTATTTACATTAGAGATACATATTTTAACGGCATCCCACAAAGCTATCATTAATCTAACAGCTGGTGCTGTTATAAATAATCTAATTGGAATCTAATTGGACTTAGTATTATTTTTATCATTCAAAATATGTTTATTTTTATTTTATCTAAGTGTTTTTTTGCTTTGTTTTTAAGCTTATCACAGTTATTTTGACAAAAATAGAAAGTTCTTGATTCGTGAGCACACTTAAATAAACTTTAAAAACGTTCATCAGACGGCAGACCTTTACTATATAACGAGTGATGTGAGGGGGGAATAATAACTCATATTCATTAGTTAACAAACTAGAAGAGAACTAAACTTTAATATGTAAGTTAGTTGCAAACGACTGAACTACAGGCTGTATTTTTATCAGTCGAGAACGATGAATTAGACGGCAGACCTATACTATATAACGAGTGATGTGAGGGGGGAATAATAACTCATATTCAATAGTTAACAAACTAGAAGAGAACTAAACTTTAATATTTAATTTGGTTGCAAATGACTGAACTACAGGCTGTATTTTTATCAGTCGAGAACGATGAATTTTATTAACGATTGAACTACAAGTAGTAATTTGTGAACTATTAAACTATATAAATGTACTGAATCACTTTGAACTGTTCCCAACAGTTAATAGTACTGGCCATCTCTTTAAATAAATAGAAAAAGTAAACCTTGGAATTCTGAATGTGAATAGTTGGGAGTGTTTGTACTACCCAGATGCTCTTATCAGCACACATTGCACGGATTCGATTTTAATCTGTCTCACGAAATTCTTATCGGCGTTGCCTATGTTCGATGTGTATGATGCAGTTAGTTGAATGCAGTATCATTAAAAATAATGTAAAGAAATCAAAATGCTGATGCGTGCAATTTGTCCGATGCGGGCTAGTAGACGCTTAACTCACAATGCTGCCGTACTGATTGAACCATAATCAGCCAATGAAGATCAGATTGTGGCATCAGCCCAGCCTTAATATCCATCGTTAAATGTATCTAAACATTTAAAATGAGATACACCTGACTGATATTTGCACCCCAATCTCCCTGTCATCGGCAGTCTAGTCTAACATAGGAGTGATGCCTTAGACCATGCAGCCACCTAAGCAAGTTTGTTTACAGTTTATTCTGTTTAATGTAATCAGATGATATTTTGATGTTTTAATTCTTATTATTTAATATTTTATGTAAACAAAACAACAGTGAATATATAACACAAATTAATTATAATATAAAAATATTTATTGTAAGTAATTTTTCATTGGTCTGGTCAGTACCTACAACCCTCTTAACCCATAATTTATTTCCCGTTAAATGTTTTTTATAATGCAATGTTTTCCAGAACACAAATACTGCGTTATAGGAGAATTTCCTGTAAAAGGCATCCATGGCAGGAAAGATGGTAAACGACAGCTAACAGGCTTTCCTCATTGCAAACATTGACTGAACGTGATTGTCATTCTATTTTTAAATAGTTATTATTTACATACTAATATGATATCAGTAAAATGTGTCATCACAAGAGTCAGTTGATAATTCCCTAAGGAGTACTGTATAATTGGATATTTTTTTTGTAACTTATTGAAAGAAGAGATTCTAGCAAAACTATTTATGCTTTGTGTTTTACAGTGATAACAATAGATATCATAGTACATGAAATAATGAATTATATTCATAATTGTATCTGGCTATATCTAGTCAGCAAAATAAATAAATAGTTTTATCACTTAGAAATATACGAAAGATTATTTTCAAAATCATAATGTTTTTATTTAGTAAACAGTGCATATGAACACATTCGAAGACTGTTTGTATGATGTCATCAACCATCCTTGTTACGTGTGGTTTGCCATCTTGATTTCATAAAACCACACCTCATTTTATAATATTTTGTTTGAAAAGCATTTTTTGAGTGAACTATAATGCTGCTTTGTAAAAAACAAACATCAAAACAGTTTAATAATTAAAAACAAATTGTTTGTTTGTGTGAAGGTTTTTACTGACAAAAAATTATTGACTTACTGGGGTTTGGATGAGGAAGGAAGCATTTGTGTGGAAGGAGAAAGAGAAACCATTTGGGGAAAACCACACTCTTTGGATCCGACCAGGATTAAAACCCCAATCTGCCCATTATCAGCAGGCCAGTCTAACACAAAAAGGATGCCTTAGACCAAATTGGCCATTGAGGCGGCTCATTGAGATTGTGATGTTTTGAGACATTTAATGAATAGTTTATAATACTAGTGAATAATTTTCCACCAAATACGATGTCTTATTGTATTGGTTGTAAATATGACTGTGATAATATTTTTAAAATCATATTTGTGCAATTTTTTTCTACAATTCTGTCACATGTATTTAATAACTTATTAATTTTATGTTAATACTAATTTCAAAACATTTGTCATAAAGGCACTGTGTATTTTTTATTTTAATTTGTAAAATAAAAATTTGTAGAAAAAGTCCAAGAATATAAATAAATCAGCCATGTTTATTTGCTAATGGTCTCTAAAATACAGAGATGATTGTTTTTGTTTATTTATTTTTAAATGGACTGTACACTCTTATTTTATATTCTACCCACACAACACTGAATGTTAAACCAATCTGGTTCACTGTTGGACCAAGAGTTACTTCTTTCACAATTTCAACACAGCTGCTACATCCTCTAGAAGCGAAAAAACTTATTACAAAACGCAACAGATATGTTTAATAAATTTACAATTCAACAATGCTAAATTGAAATGTACATTATATATATATATAAAGATACATTATAATGGTCACAATGACCAATGATTGAATGGCGATTGAGACGAAGGGTGGGAGTAAAGAAGATCTTTTAATAAGAAGACAGCAGGAAGAGTGGTTCTCTAGGTGTGTAAGAGACCTGCTATGGAAAAGAGACGTGCCCTTGAGGTGTAACAAAGTGTTGTACAGGGTAGGCATACTTTGTACCCATTGTCATACATGCAGTAGAAACATGGACATTGAATGTAAGAGAGAATCACTAAAATAATAAAGGGAGAGTAAAAAAAAGACTTAATCATTTGTAAAGTTTCAATATATGATAAAACATTTATTATACAACAGTAATAGTACAAACTTTTGGTAAAAATATATTTTTAATTCATGGAATGTTTTCTTGTTTTGATCATATATATTTTACATACGTTTGAATATTTTATATCGATGCTTATATTCTAAAGCCACTATAATTTTATTCGTTTATTTGTCATTGTTTAGTTCTATACAAATGAATTTTAAAGAACCATATTTTATAAATAAAGTTACACTTTCTACTTTCTGTGTTAAATGAATAATTATATATATAGTGTAAAGTGTTGTGCACTAACTTTATTTAGTTACATCAAATAGTATCCCTACCATTTATAAATTTTAGTAGCTTTACATTAAAGAGGAGATGTATTTTTTAATTTCAAGTTGGTTGTGTAATGTTATAATTTTCTTATAAAATTATGGTATATAACCACTCAAAATTAAGTATTAATCATGAATTTAGTTCAATTCCAAAACACATATTTAATTCACTATCATCACATGTTAGTTGCAATTAAAAAAAACAGTTTTTAGAAAAACCAGCCAAATGTTCTGTTTCTAAATTTCTAGTCTTTTAAATTATATCATTTATTTAAATCCATATAAGTTTTATGTATTCATACAAAGCTGATTTATATAATTTTAAAATATTTATCGTTTGTGATAGTTAATAACAATAATTCAAATAAATCAGTCAATTTTCTCATATTATACACATTATCTGCATCTCTATCTTAATAACAATTATGAAACTTCCTTGTGGAATTTATGTTTTTGAGGAAAAAACTTGTTAGAAGTTTAGCAGAATATTAAATTCAAAAAACACAAACACCACACGTCCATGACAGATTTTGTAACTAATGAAATTAAATTGGATAATTAGTTTCTACTTTAAGGGAGAAAAAAATACGGTTATGTAAATTAGAGTAAATAGTTGCTTTAATCCATTTTATCTTTGAATTCTTCACATGAGTCTTATACCAATAGTTTCCCAATTGTTTATAATTAATAGGGGATAATGGTGCAGATCACTTTGTCGTGTGCATTCTTGTGACATCGCGCTCACTCATGGTCGGTACACGTGGTTTTTTCTCTGGTGTGATGGCCGACCCAGTAATGGTTAGGCCGGACTTTAATACTAAGTGTCCACTTTCATCTTCCAGCAAGTGTGATACAGATCTCACTTCTTGGGAGACGTTCCTGTTAGAAATAACAAATGGAGAAGAGAAATGCCCTTGAAATTTAATTAAATACTGAGTAGGACATACTTTGTATCCATAATCTAATATGCAGCAGAAACATAGATAAAGAATGTAAGAGACTATGAAAGTTTAAGTCATGGGAATGAAGTTATCTGAGGAGCAATTAAAGGAGGAATATGGAGGTATTTTACTAAACTGACTCGGCCAGAGGCTGGAAATGGTTCTTAATACTGATGATGAGATCTTTAAAGAAAACTTCACTTTTTGAGGTACATTTTTTTATGTTTGTAAGAAGGTGCTGTGAAGAGGAATAGAAACAAAAAAGAAATGAACACAATATGGCTTTTACTATGGAACTAGAAAAACACAATTCACACTTTACATTGATGACACTGAAAAAGGGGTGACTCCTTATTGAGTAATTCAGGTTCAAGTGCTCTGCTTATAATTTCATACAAAATAACATCTCATATTATTTAGATAATAACACTTCATAATGAATTAGTATTAATATATTTAACCCTTATTTTGATTGAAAGAATAGTTTGGAAATTTCAAACATATATATGCTTAACATTGCTAACATTTAACTATATTATTTGTGTTGTTATATAGGTACTTATGATATCAACTGCTAACACTCCTTCTCACAGCATTCTCTGCTTGGTGCATACAATCTCTGAGCATGTGCATTGAATTAAAAAGTGGTTGACCTAGCTAACATGTTTTAAACTGTTCCTTTAACACAACTCCATAGAAAACTTGGCGATTTGTTTTGAAATTATGAGTTAACACTAAGGCGTTGCTTCCGAGCTGTTGTATGTTTTTTTTAGCATCTAACTGTTTCTTCATTCTCACAAAATGAATTATTTCCAAACATTAATGGATGTAAAAAGTTGTTATTATCATATATTCATTGTTACTATGCTTTTCTTTTTAATAAAATGAATTATATGTGCAAAATAACTCACTTCAGGCTTAAAATCTATGAAGTAATTGAAAGGTTTACAAGATCTAAAGAAAGAAAAGTGGCATTTTTTTATTTAAAATAGCTCAATATTTATAATTTAGTATTTTGCAAAAAAATTCCATGCACAAAAAAAAAGATTGACTTAAGTTTAATGATTTGTAAATAATTTTTTCATTTTATTAATTTTTTGTTATTTTTATTTAAGGTATTTAAAAAGTTGTGTTTCTTTTTATTAAGTTGCAAAGTATAAGATTAAACTATTAACTGGTGTAAAACGTTAGCATAAGTAAAATGATAGGTTATACAAAAAAGTGTTTGTATTGTCATAGTTTAGAATATTTTAATTCGAGCACCACATGTCACCAGCCGCCAATTCACTGAACAAATTGTAGGTAATGGCTGTCTCTTGAAGAAAATTTATCACTACTGCTCGATTTCTCGACCTAGGCCTCATTTTATCAAAACTCATTTGAAAGAGTGTGAACTGCACAGCGCAAGATCTTAAAAAAAGTGCCCCCCCCACACACACACACACTCTTCCCCCTCCAAAAAAGAGGGGAGATTAAAAAAGTAATAGGATCAACTGACCTTCAGTGGCAGCATTGTCTAAAGCGTCACTTTTGCAATATACTAGACTGCCTATAATGAGAAGATCGGTGTTTGATCCCAGTCGGGTTTAGCGAGAGTGGTTTTTCTAAATAGTTTTACACTCTCCTTCCACTTAAATGTGAGTACACATTCTCCTAATCCAACCCTTCTCATCCTTAACACATTAGTATAGTTAGTACATAGGTTTACATCCCAAACGGCTAGCAAGACAAGGTACTAAAAAAAGTATCAACTAGTTAGAGTATTCATCAATGCAAAAGAAAATAACATTAATTATTTAAATACTCATTGTTGATGGTCATAAAACAGTGTTAATAATTTAATTTATTTTTTAATTCAAAAATTCACACAACTAAATAGTGTGAATATTTAACTAGAGAATTAAATCAAGAGAAAAAAAGCATTATTGCAGCCTTCCAAGATTGAAAACTTGGCCTTCCGGTTCATTCTTGCACTCAAACCATTCAAACAGTACTTACTGCCAGTTTGTTAAATGGGTTGACAACTTGTTTGATAATTTAAGCTACACGAGTGTTTCAAAGCGATTGTTAAACAATTGACACAGATATCACTTACCCGCTTGCTTTCCGAATGATAACTTTGTTTTGTACTATTTTGTGAACTTTAGGCCATGACGCTAGAGAAAGCCTCCTTTGAGCCCTGACCTTCAAAGTCTCTTCATCGACTACAGAAGTTACTGGAAGGCCTGTATCTGGTCTCTGAAAAATAAAAATAAATTGATTATGGTTAATAGTGAATCAATGTATTTTAATTAGAGTTGGGTCGAATTCATTATTTTACAAATCCAAATCTCAAATACATGTTTCCACTTTACCGTCTAATCTTCAATTCAAATCCGAATCTTAGAAAAAATTATGAACGCAAGAAGAAATAGAAATAATATGGAATAATATAAAATAAAAAACGTAGCTAAATTTTTATATTATTTCTTATAATCCATTCATTCATACTATCAGTTAAGTGTTAAATTACTTGTCTGGGGTCTGGTTGCTAAGTTCGTCCTATAGTGATAATGGTTCTGAACTACCAATAAGCACTATCAGAGCTATAAAGCAATTTTCAATTGAAAAAGTTGAAAACAAAGCAATTTTTTCAAGGTTATGAGAGTTGAATTTGATATTTTCTTGAATCTCAAATATCTTTAAAGTTTCGAGTTTTTTGAAGGTTCAATCTCTAAATTTACTTTTAGACACAAACTTTGGAAAAGTAGGAAAAAGTTCAGTGTTTTTGTAGTTTTTAAATCAAAACATTTGTTTGGCTAAAGAAAACAAAATAATTCTCCAGTAGAAACCTGAATTTAATTATCTTCAGATGGTGATATCAACAGTTGTTGAATATGTGTCAAGGATTTCCTGGAAGATAATGACAGCTTTTTTCTTTATTGAAAAAGTTTCTCATCTAATGCCGCTATGCTCATGACAGATATTCAACAATTGTTGACATCATTATGTTAAGAAAATTAATTGTTTATAATGGAGATTTTTTTTGCCAAAAAAAAAGTTTTCCTGTAAAAACTGCAAAAACACTGCCCATAATGTGCATTCCCTACACTCCTGCCGACAATATATCTATGTCATAGAAGGACTTTTCATTGTTCTTCTCAGAACGTTTTGCTGGCCTTGTGGCATAAAGTAGCCAGGTAGGAGCAGTGTAAAATTCTAGCCAAGCAAGTGCCTGTGCCTGTGCCTGTGCCGACCTGTGGCAGACATTGTTGATTGTTTGGAGGTAACTGTCACATTTATCCAGAAGAACTTGAATGTAGTTTTAGATAAATAATTGTTAATTGGCCAAAGAGCTTAAAGAGTGATACACACAGAATGTTAAGCTAAGCTGTGCTGTGCTAAGACTTAGTCAGTTTGGTTTCACACTCATTGCTAAGCTAAGCAATTGTCCCTCTTTTCCCTCCCAAATTCATTGTTGTTCCTTTCTGGTCTGCTCTAGTGAAGTTTAGTTATGATGGTATTCTCAAAAATATCGAGTTCAGGTGATAGCACCGAGGAAGAAAAGCTGCTGCTGTTTGCAGTTTTTTGGAAGAAAAAGAAAATTTAGGAGTTAAGAGGTTTGACTTGTTCAATTAATGCTTCCATTTTAAAGATAAAACATTTATTAAATATAAAACCTAAATAGAATATTACTTAATTACTTGTGAAACACAATGAAAACAAATCTTCAACACTTCTTTAGTTATTTTCACTAAACCAGCACCGAGTCTGTTCAACACGGAGCCTAAGCTACGTTATGTGCATGCGCAACGCAAGATGGCTCAAGATGGTAGATGGAAAAATTTCCCAGCCAGCAATCGGAAAAAACATAGCGAGGCGTAGCGAGTCATAGTATAGCTTAGCTTTCTTTGTGAATCAACACATTTAAATATAGGGTCCGCTATTTTTCTAAATAGTTAGCAGAGCAAATCTTAGCTTAGCTTAGCATTCTATGTGTACTGGTCTTCACTGCCGTTTTTAACATGTTGTAGTGCCACCACAAAGGTTTGGCTTTCATTTGTATCAAACTGTGATATAGCCACCAAGGGGCAACAAATGATTTATTATTATTATTATTAATTTTATATTATTTCTTATAATCCATTCATTCATACTATCAGTTAAGTGTTAAATTACTTGTCTGGGGTCTGGTTGCTAAGTTAATCCCATAGTGATAATGGTTCTGAACTACCAATAAGCACTATCAGAGCTATAAAGCAATTTTCAATTGAAAAAATTGAAAACAAAGGAATTTTTTCAAGGTTATGAGAGTTGAATTTGATATTTTCTTGAATCTCAAATATCTTTAAAATTTCGAGTTTTTTGAAGGTTCAATCTCTAAATTTACCTTTAGACACAAACTTTGGAAAAGCAGGAAAAAGTTCAGTGTTTTTGTTGTTTTTAAATCAAAACATTTGTTTGGCTAAAGAAAAACAAAATAATTCTCCAGTAGAAACCTGAGTTTAATTATCTTCAGATGGTGATATCAACAGTTGTTGAATATGTGTCAAGGATATCATGGAAGTTAATGACAACTTTTTTCTTTATTGAAAAAGTTTCTCATCTAATGCCGCTATGCTCATGACACTTATTCAACAATTGTTGACATCATTATGTTAAGAAAATTAATTGTTTATAATGGAGATTTTTTTTTGCCAAAAAAAATGTTTTCCTGTAAAAACTGCAAAAACACTGCCCATAATGTTTAAATTAAGGTCACTTTCTAAACTGATGCATACAAATCGCTAATTAATAAACACATCGGCTAGTCAATGTAACAAATTTTAATGGGAACAATTTTTCAGAAGAATAGTTTAAAGAGCTTCACAGAAAATTGGGTGGGAAAGCTATATGGTCACAGATCATCCAAGGACAAATAATTGTAGGAAAGACTTTATATGACGATTTAAATCTACATTCATGTAGTCCTGCAGGCTATTTTTGTGCTCTACCCATCCAGGTTATCTCCACATTTACTCTAATCTAGTAGGGCCGATATAAGTAGATCGTTGTTTACCCACATACCAGATAAGACAAGACTAATTCCTTTGTGTGACCAACTTTATGAATACTCTTATATTATCAAGTCATGAGTTATGTAAGAGTAATTTTTTACAGACAATATGAATGTTGACAGCTCTAAAATAAATATATATATATATATATATATTCAATATTGGTACTTACATTTATTTTTACAAGCTATCATTTATATTACTATACATTATTATTACTATGTGCAAATGGTATGATTTTTATTGATTTTGTTAAAGAAGATTGAATCTTTATCAAATGATAAATATTCAGTATTGATCACTTTTGACATTTTCAAATTATTTAAATCTCTAAAAATAATACTAGTGTAGCTTTAGTGATTTTCATTTAGCACTGTGACGCAAATTTTTTTATCCCCCCTGATGAGTTCTGATTGAATGAAACCTAGTTCGAGGGATTTTACAGTAAAGATCGATTTTCTTCCTCTTTGTCCAGTGGCAGCAATCTAAAGTGTGAACTGTGTTCTTCTTTTTTTTGTAAAAGCCATATTGTGTTTGTCCCCTTTCATATGTTTCTATCTTTCCTGTACCATCTTAAAAATATAATAAAATCTGGCATCAACAAAGTTTGGACAATTTCCACATGCCCTTACAGACTCTGCCTTAAAATACGTATGAGTGAAGAGTTACTAGCTCAGTGCACAGATCATTGGCATATTAAGTCAAAGTACCCGGGTTCGATTCCTGTGTCCAGGTGTCACCTTTCAATTTACCGAATATTATATTTAGATGTGGCTAAAACCATAACTAACAAGTATTATAACGTTAATATTTAATTCAACATTTTGATTGTTTTCCTATTTAGAATGTTAGATGCAATACTGCTGATATAATTTAAAAGCAATCAATTAGATATAATTTAATTAATAAACAATTTATCTAAAAAAGTGTGTTTAATTTATCAAACTCTTTTACACATATGAATAATAAATTTAATTTATTTATTTTTATTGAATATATACAGCAGGGTAGATATTTTTTAAAAGTATATAGAAAAGTGTTTATTTTGTATCAAACTACAATTTTTTTTAAATGTACCAGAAAAAATGAGAAATAATATTCATGGTATACATTAATGATCTATCCATTAACTGAAGATATTTTAAAATAGTAGGCCTTTGACTCTTTTGTATGTTTTTTCAATAAATACATTTTTTAATATGAGTTTTACATATCCTGTGAGCTTTTTATTGGTTTTAATTTAATATGTTATATTTAAAACTACTAAATATATTAAATATAAGTCAAATTAACACAGAGCTTATTATGTGGCTGATCATTTATTGTGTACCATGATTTATTTTTTATATTTTAATGTTATTTCATTGAACTGGTGCTTGGTGCATTACATTATTTATAAACATTTTATAGTTACCATTTATTAAAAAAATTACCTATAATTTTAATCCCAATTACAATAAGAAATCCTTTTGCTTTTTAATACCTTTATGACTTTTTTTGTATTTTTAACCTGGTCTGTGTGCAAAGTTAGGTCTGGAAGGCACTGATAAAGTTTTTTCCCATTTTTTGCCTCGCCTTGCTTTTTATCAAAACCACCTGAAACAGAGCCAACGTTTGATGTTTTATAAATGATTATAGTTAGTAGAAATGAGTCAAATCTTATATTTCTAGAATCTAGAATTTTAAATTTTCTTTTGGATCAAGAATACAAATTAGAATTATTGCAATTTTAAAATTTGTACGGTTTTATTTCAGTGAAAATATTTAAAAATAAATTTTAAAAAGTTTATAAAAGCTTGGGTACCGCTGACAAGTGCTATTTTGTTTTTCATATTTGCAATGTCATAAAAACAAAGATAACTCTTTATTAATTATATTATTAAAATTTGGTCCTTTTGTTATTTTCCCAAATAAACAAAGTCTAAATAATTTATCTTTCTAATTGCTTAAAATTGTGTGGTTCAAGTCGAGGTCATAATTGTATTTGAGATAACTTTTTGAGATTTTGAATCTTTAGAACACCATAGGATTGCAAATATGAACTTCAAAGCTACAAGTGTAAACATTCATAGGCTTTTCATGACAAGCAGCCACTGACTTTTTCCATCAGAGGCGCCAGAGAAAAAAAATCAGACCAAGCCTAAAAGGGGGGAAATGGAGGTCTAGATGAATGCCCACCCAAAAATTTGTGTTGATAGGATGCTTTTAGAAAATGTGTTGGTGAAGATAATATCAAACAACTAATTAAATAGCTTTGAAAGAGTTTTAATGATATTAAATATCTTTATTAAATAATAAACCATCCTTTAATGTTTACCACCACCTCCAGTAAGTTGGGTGAGGTGTTAGGGTAGTAAAGGTTTAAAAATCAAATAGCCAAAGCTATTATGTATGCTAGATATCATATTCTGAAAATTTAAAAATGACACCTGGACACGGGAATCGAACCCGGGACCTTTGGCTTAGTATGCCAATGCTTTAACCGCTAAGATATCCAGGAATAGTCCCATGCCCAGCGTCTTTACTACTACTTCTTGAGGAAGATGCTATACTAGCATCAAAATATTGGTGTGTAAATATATGTTAGTGTTTTTATTTATATTTGTGCTCTAACATTTTCCTAATATTTGATCATTTTATTTATTACAAAATGTGTTTGTTCAATGCATTTTTTTCATACATAATATTTGTATACTAATATTGTAATCTTTTAATATTTAGACTGATTAAAAGTTCCTGCTTTGCTAAGAATTGGTCTAGAAATAAAACTGGGTCTTATATATGATCAATCATTATTATTTATTTTTACTTTTATCACTTAAAAACACAATATCACTACCAAATGTAATACTTTGTATTTTGATACTGCTATCTGCTATTATCAATACTTATTTCCACTGCCAGAAATGAGTAAATTATCAATAGGCACATTCTTCTAGTACCAGAAATTAGTAAAATGTGCTGATACCTTTCTTTCAATTCTAGGAACGAGTAAAGTAAGTTATCAATACTTTTATTTCAACAACACATCCCTAATTGTTGCAACATAGGTGTCGACGCCCACCTGTTTGGTTCTTCACCGTGAGACTCCAGTGCTGCGTGTTATTCATCTGAGCAGGGGGCAGGAAGTGGGACTGACTCTCCCCGTGGTGACCACCATTGTTATTGGTGTCCTCCCCCACCCCAGAGTCCGACTGACTGGCCGTGTGACGCCGAGAGCAGGCGGGGAACGAGAGCCTCATCTCCACGTCGTGATGGTCCTGTGGGAAGGTCGTTGTGCCAGCCACTGTCACTGTCCAGCCACTTCCTGTTCCTGAGATATCACAGATACATTAGTGTAGAAAAAATTACCAACAACACATCACTAACTATATTTGTGTGTATATTTTAAAGTGGGTTTACCTGCCTTCTCTATGTCATTAGGTACCCGAAAGTGTATTCTCGCACTTACAAAGTACACCATCTATCCCTATCTTGAGCTAGTTCTATCCAGTCCACCTCATATATAATATATCTTGAGGTGGTTCTATCCAGTTCACCTCACTACTCCTTATCCCTATATTGAGTTAGTTTTATCCAGTCCACCACATTACACTCTATCCCTATCTTGAATTAGTTCTATTCTGTCCACTTCATTAAACCCTATCCCTATCTTGAGCTAGTTGTGTCCAGTCCACCTCATTAAACCTTATCCATATGTTGAGCTTTCTAGCCTAAATATTATGTTCTTAAAATTTAAAAATGACAAATGGGCATGGAATCGAACCCGGGACCTTATCTTAATACGCCAATGCTTTTACTACGGATCCATCCAGGAGCTATCCCCGGACCAGGGCACAGACAATGTATACAAGCCTTCCATACATACTTTATTGTATAGTGTTGCTTTCTTTCAAATTTTATTCACTTTGAACGTACAATGTATTTGTACGATTGGTAGCATAAAGAGACAACCGAGTATCCGATGGCTTTGAAATCAATGATATCTCTTAGATGCTGATGATATTCAATTGTCCATCACAGACTCTACCTTAAAATATGAGTGAAAAATGGCTCTGAGCATGGGACGAACCCTAGAGAGCTCAGTAGTAGAGTATTGGCCCACAAAGTCAAATGTCCCGGGTTCGATTCTTGGGTCCAAGTGTCATTTTTTCAATTTATCTCATTATATTGCAAGTTGTACAGTTATTATACTCTATAATCTGAATCTAGGAGGGAGGGGAAGATAAAAAAAATCTGTTTAGTTATCTTAGTTATCTTTTGTCCTTATATGCAGATTTCTTGTGGCTAATCATAAATATACCCCTGATTATTCAATACTTATCATGAATTAATAAATATTTATATTAATTCTACATACCCCTTAAGATTTATTTGTGTACCCCCGTGGGTACGCTTACCCTAGGTTGAATACCACTGCTCTAGTATCAGCTCACCATAATTCGAGTGCATTTTTTCTAACCTACTCTCCTCATCATTTCGCTCCTCTTGGAATAGAGTCACCCAAAGTTTTTTTAAACCAGGGGACCAAACGCATAGACTTATTTTGTAGAAGCTGGGGTCCTACCTGTAGAGGCTCCCCATGGGGGAAGACCCCCAAATGGAGATGGAAAGGAAATCTTCTTTGACTTTAAAGTCACCTTTAAATAATTTAAAGGGTTTTAAATATATGATTCATTTTTTATGATTAACCTAGACATAAGAAGGATACAAAAATACATCGTTAGTAATATTTTTGGGGAGTAGGGCCTACTAATCTATAAACGCGCCTCAGTGTTCTCGGCCATCACCAAGTCTCGTTAATAAATAATCTATAAACGCGCCTCAGTGTTCTCGGCCATCACCAAGTCTCGTTAATAAATAATCTATAAACGCGCCTCAGTGTTCTCGGCCATCACCAGGTCTCGTTATTAATTTATAAACGTGCCTCAGTGTTCTCGGCCATCACCAGGTCTCGTTATTAATTTATAAACGTGCCTCAGTGTTCTCGGCCATCACTAGGTCTCGTTAATAAATAATTTATAAACGCGCCTCAGTGCTTTTGGCCATCACCAAGTCGTGTTAATAATTCAGAAACGTGTCTCAGTTCTTTCGGCCATCATCAAGTCTTGTTAATAATTTAGAAACGTGTCTCAGTGCTCTTGACCATCGCCAAGGCTCTTTAGTGAAATTAAAACGCGCCTCAGAGCTCTCGACCAGCGTAAAGGTTATTTACTAATTTATAAACAAAGCACTGCTACTGCCACCTCCAGTTTGTTGCGGCTGTTGATACTGGTACGGGGTCGCCTCGCTCTGGTGGTAGTTCTGCGTCCTCGACCTCGTCCTATGAGGTCTCGAGCTCCTCCTCGCCCTCACAGGCCACCTGAGGGGGTACACTGCCGGGCTTCCATCCCTATCGTCCTCGGAGTCACCGCTCGAAGACACGGAGGACTCTGAACACGCAAGCTCTCCGGAACCTTCCAGGACGTTGCTTATCCCGAGTCTGGGGGAGCCGGATATCTGAAGGTAGGTCGTGCTGTGGTCTGAATCGGGCGTCGAGGGGCTCTTCGGTAACGTCAATGGCCCTTTATCCGCCGGGGGTACCAACGATTGCCTCCTAGTCGCGGGCAGCAGCTCCGGTAAGGCGGTGGTAGGAGAGTGCGCGGTGAGGTCGTCGTCAGTCGGTGTCGGTCTACCGATACAGTTTTTTGTAAAGGGGCCAACTTTTGTCGATGTTCCTCTTTATCCGATGTGTTGCATGAGCCTGTAATATATGACACATTTTCCGTCAACGTTTATGTGAGTATTGGAAATGATGACAGTGAAATATATCACAAAATACATTTATATTAAATACTGTTGGACAATTTCAATATTACCAACATGGAGGGAATAATATATATAAGGACATAATTTAAATCAACGGTTCCAAAACTTTTTAAATGGCGTACCACGCCAACGATTTGGATTTGGTCATTTGGAGGTCTGACACCTTTGTTCAGTTGGTAGCGTGTCTGCCAGATAACCTAAGGATCCCGGGTTAGATTCCCGGCATGGACAAATGTTTATCATAGATAAAAATACTAGTTTACCCTTTCACATTGATAAATTGACAGTCGGGGACTGGATGATGTGCCTGCTCTAATTTTAAGATAGATTATAAGGCATGTATGAAGCTACGACAGGCCCATCCAGCCAGTAGAGGAAAAACATATGAATCGAATACAAAACTGACCCAGGCCACAAATTGTAAATAGTAAAGGATGTAATTTGATAATTTTGAGTACCACTAATATAATGCTGAATATTTACTATTTCAGAACAACTGGTATAAGAAAAATTCCAAATCAATTCATGTGCTGTACATATGTTTTGTGTAAAATTACATAAATCTGATCAAACAAATAAAATGTGTATCACTTGAAAATTGTCACTTGGACACGGGAATAGAACCTTGGACCTTTGGCTTAGTGTACCAATGCTCTACCACGGAGCTATCCAGGATCCCCAAAGGTACAATTATTTATACTTTGAGTGTTGATATCCATTGAATGAAAAATTGCTTATAATGGTAAATAACATTTACGTAATTATGTTAGCACACATAGTTGTGCAGTCTAACTATACAATTACTTATAATTTGTTACTTTGAATAGTCAATAATAAAGGGTAGTTGGCAAGATATTTGGATAAAAATACGTTTCTACTTACCATCTTCAACATTGCTTTCATCCGGTGTACTTAGGTTTTCTTTTATTAGGTAAAAGTTGATCCACCCTCTAGACAAAGACAGCAGGTCTCTTTCTTCAGCTTGTAGCATCAACGAGGCTCTACCTTGGTAGCACTTTGAGATTTCCAATGGAACTATCTTATCCTGTTCTACGGGCGTGCTTCCATATTGATCTGGCGGAAGGTCTTTTATCTGATCCAACTGCACGAGTTTATCTTGCGTAGTCGCATTTACATAGTCCAATCCTTGCCTCGATAAACTTTCGACTGTTTTTGGTTGATACACTGTTCTTTTTGGCAGTGTTTTTCTTTTCAAACTACTTCTGCGGCTGTCCCTGCCACCACCATTATTATTAACTTGTCTATCATTACTACTGCTACTCTCATCTTCTAAGAGGTGTTGTTCACTGTGGTTAAAATCACACTCAGAGCTTGTTCGCTGTATCTCAGATTTCTGTTTGATACCTTTTGTTTTCCTTATAATATTATCTTCTGTTTTTATGCTTTTCCTCTTTCTGACTTCATCCAAATAAAAGTCTTCCTTATTTTTATTGTCGTTAAACGTGCTGTTTTCTTTGTTATTACTCTGATAAAGGGTATCATTGTTGATGTTCCTTTCTGACTGAGAAGTTTTGTTGAATTCTAAGTTGGTGACGTTGATGGCGTTCCCAGTGCTCTTTCTCCGTGATTTTTTAATTTGATTTGTTTTACTATCAACATATATGGCATTAAATGCATTGTTAATATCATTTTCATCCTGTTTGACACTGTTCTCGATTTTTTCAACGGTCAACGAGGCTCTCCGGGATTGATCAGCCACCAATCGGTTCTGATCTTCCGTTGAAGACTCCAACGACCCACTTTTTTCTTCAGGAATCACCTCGAACCTCCGTTGAAATCTATTTGCCAAAATGTTGGCTGATCGTCTCGTGGGGGCAGATTGCTGAAGAGGTCGCGTGGGTCTTCTAATCGGTAAGTTTGAGGATTTAGGTGAATTTGAAATCAATTGTGAACCTATAGGAAAATTGGTTTGTTCTTTACTTATTTTGTACTGTACTATAGGAGATTTCATGATTGGTATTTGAGATTTATTTATATTTAAAACTTTGTTTGGACTTGAAGAGGAAGAATTTGTATCTATAGATTGTTTACTTTGGATGATGAAGCCATTCTGGTTAGAAACTATAGGTTCTAAGGATAAATATGTTTTATGTTCAGTAGCCTTTTTTCCGTCCGCTGCTCCGTTTTTATGACGACTTTGCTCTGATTGACTATTCGTACTAATTGTGTGTGCATCCATTTCATAATTACGTTTATTTAGGCCTTGCATTGTTTCTGTGTTGTTTTTATCCATAATTATTGGCGCTTGTACTTTTTCTTTAGTATAACATTGTGTACAGATTTCCTCAACATTAAAATTATCTTCCTCTCTCTTTTTAATTAATGGTTGTGTATTTGAGGTATGAATTAGATTCACTTCATTTAGGCTGTTACTATTTACAATATTTTCGTTAAGTCCACATTTGGGGCTCATTGGACTAGTAGAGGCTTCTCTGAAGTTTTTGTTGAAAGTGTTTGTGTCTTCGCCCGCTGTTTTATCACCATGCGGATTTTCTTCCTGTATTGATTTGCCTAGTTCTTTCTCTTTAATCGGTGGAGGTATTGATTCCTTGTGTGATATTACGTGATTCGTGTCTTGGGGCTTCAGGGATTGTTCACCCGAAGATGAAAATTTACTTTCTATTACATGTTTTTCTTTCCTCTTAGCTACCTTCGAATCTTGATCATCAGGTATGTTACTTAGTTTTTCTTTCAAAGTTGGAGACAGTTTCACAACTCGATTATTGGGTGTTTTTGTTCTTGAAAGTGTTTTCCTTTGATATTTTGATATAACCCTCTTTTTTTCGTCATTCGAGGACTCTCCTAACTCTTTACTATTTTGTTTTTTAATTTTCTTGACTTCCAGCTCATGATACCTTTCTGAAAGTTTTTTCTTTAATTTTTCAGGCATACTTTGTGATATAGTATTTGGTTTTATTGGAATTTCTTTGCCACTGTCGTCCTTTCCCGAGATAGATACAAAAAAAGCTTTAGCTCTTCCTCTTGGCGTGACCATATATATTAATTTGTGTTTATGCTCATTGTTTTCCACTGGCAATAGATCAACAATATCTGCTCTTACTACTTTAGTGCAGTGATGATCCCTTGCCACTCTTTTCTTATGATTAGGAGATAATGATTCTTCAAGGCTATCAACTAAGCTCAAACATTCAGAGTCGCTGTTACTATTACTTGAACAATCTCCTGAAGATGTGTTCACCAACATTGACATGGACCGTGGGAGAGCAGAATAGCGGGGCACAACTAATTCGGCATCTACGTTTTTACGATAAACACTACCAGTTCCAATGCAAGAACTTAAAGGTCCCTGCTCTCCACTAACATTTTCCGATACTGATCCTTGATTCGCCCAGAAATGTTGAGGTTGATGTTGTGTTCTAAGACACCTGGTTTCATCAGTTACGTGACTCCAATTGTAAGCTGTTTGTGAGAGAATTGGAGATAGAATATTATCTCTGTCTTTTAATCGCAAACAATCCGAATCATGATGGCTGTATATAATCCGTCTTGCTTCATTGACTTTAGTGTCACAAATCTCATTATTTTTTTGTAAAGTATTTACAGAACGGGTATAACACATTTTTGGGTCGATAAATTCAAAATTTGTGCCCTTGTCAAATTCAAGTGACCCAACCGGATGAGATTTTGTTCCGCAAAATTCAACAACTTGAAATTTTGATGGAAGAAGTGGTAGATTATGGTTATTACTTGAACAATTTTTTGGTTTTAATTCATCACTTTGTGCACTAGTTTGTTTGTTCAATAATGACATGACATGGTATGTAGATCTAGGCGCCTCATTGACACACAAAATTGTAGAAGTTTGTTTAATGATGGCACAAGATCGACTGGGCATGCAACCGTTATCTATTTTATGGTCCTTGTCCAGCATGTTCTCAAGTTTGTTTGCCATTTTATCGTCATCTTTGCTCTCTTTAAAACATTTTGTAAGCTTACAATTAGAATCACCACAAAGTTTTACACCTTGCATTTGATTAGTACCTTGCGCTGATGTCTGAGTAGATCGAGTTGTTACGTCATTTGGAATTACGATAGTAGGTTTGTCTTTAACATTAAGGGCGGAAAAAATACTTCCCACATTTGATTCAATCACTTCCTCTTTCTGGTCCTCCATGAATGAAATATGGTCTATATCTTGTACAAGGTCAGAAAAAGCTGTAAGCTCACTAGATTTCCCACTTTCATGATCTGGTGTATTGTGTGTCACAACCGATTCTGATTTTAAACTTAAAGTCATATCTTGTGTTGAGGTTGTGTGATCACTCACCGTCTGGCCAAGAGTAGTAGAGTTTTCCAGTGATTTTATCTGTATTTCTGTCCCCTCGGGTGTTGTACTAGGTCTACTAGAACCTGAAGAATTTCCCACTGGTGTTATGCTGCACGATTCGGATATTCTGTCAGATGAAGTAGACATGTTATGTGTCTGGTCAGACTCTGGTGTGGTAACAATACATTCTGTTGGAGTACAAGCGCTCACGTCAGTACTCGTTTCTGATGTCCGACCTAAAGGTGATTCATTGTAGCCCGAGGACTGCCCTGATCTAGACTCACTATTATTCCCCCCTGTGTCCGGTGAGCTGCTGGAACTTTGGGGCGGTTCATCTAAAGACAATTTTTTGACTTCGTATGATTTATTACTGCCATTTGAACGTTGCGAAACAATCTGAGATGCTTCCAGTTTTTGCTCATCTTGTTCTAAAAACTCTTTGGCTTCATCTTGGTCTTGTTTTAATATATAATCTTTTTCAACTGATGTAGGGTCATTTTTATTTTTTGATAATACATTTCGTCTTGATAAACGACCATCTGAACCAGGCGTTTCATCTTTATTGCCTTCGTGAAGTTTCCCTATCACTTTAGAGCTTTTAGATAGGACAATTTCATCATTTGCGAGAGATAGCTCACTCTGAGTAAATGCTGAATCCGATCTTAAGCTGAGTGTCATATCTTGTGTTGAGATCGTGTGGTCACTCGTCGTCTTGTAAAATGAAGGCGAGCTCTCAAAATTAGATTTTATTTCTGATGTATCTATTCTAGAATCATTGCTTCTGAAAGTAGTGTTTTCTGAAGTGGATGGGTTTTCATGAAACAATTCATTGAGTTCACGTGAGCTTGTTTTCGCTGTGTCACCAACTTGATCACTTTGATTAGCAGCTGATTCAGACCTTAAACTTAGTGTCATATCTTGCGTTGAAATGGTGTGATCGCTTTTGTCGGGATACATTGTTGGTGAACTCATTCCTCCTACTGATGCCATTGGAACTACTTTTCTAAAATCTTTATCCATTGTTGGAGTACTTCCAAAAGCAGAGGTGTTTACAGGTTGGCAGGTGCAGTCATAATTATCATCTTCTTTACTCTCTCCAACTAGTGCTTCATTATCAATCAAAGTTAGTCCTGATGTTAAACTAAGTGTTGCATCTTGTGTAGATAAGGTGTGATCACTGTTATTCGGATATAAAGAAGTAGAACTCCCTGATAACATTTTAAGGTTTTCTATCTCAACCCCGAAATGTCTCTTTGGAGCTATTTTTGAATTCGAGTTATCGTCAATTTCCGAGTCTCTATTTTTATCTCCATTTGTTAATTCAGATGTTAAACTTACTGTTAGATCTTGCGTTGATATTGTGTGGTCACTCTTGGTTTTGTACAAGGTTGGAGAGCTTAATATTTCAAATTTGGCACCTGATGATTCTTTTCTAAACGTTTTAGTAACAGATAGGTTATCCTCTGCAGCTGAAGGGGACAACTGTTCATTCTCAAAATCATCCATCGATATTATTTTTCCATCAATCAATGATGATTCATTTCGTTCAGCAGCTGAATCTGATATTATACTCACAGTCATGTCCTGCGTCGATAAAGTGTGATCACTTTTAGTTTGGTAGTAGTTTGAAGAGCTTCCCTCCAACATAATAGCTGGCATTTCTAGCTTAAATTCTTGAATCTTAGTTGAGCTGCTTGACTGTAGAGCGGCTGCTGCACTGCCTTCTCTTGCTTGTGGATAAGACGTTCTTCTCCTAAAAATACAAGAACGCCCAATGGGGGACAAGCTATTTCTGTTCCAACTTCCTCCTGTCAGCTGTTCTGAGTATCTTCTATGGAAACATTTGTCTATTGAATCCTGTGATAGTTGTCTTGCAATTTTGTTTGAACGTGAAATATTAAATTTTTCTAACATTCGTCTTTCATTTTTATCTGAATCTTTGCTGGTAGAATGCTTCAAAGACGATATTTTATCGTTAACTAAGTCTTTGTCTGGAAAGAATTCATTTCTATGTCTATTCTGTCTATTAGAAGATGGGGAATCTCGTCGTCTATCCTCGGAGTCACCCTCTCCATGTCTCTTTCCAGCTTGGCGGATATTTCTTGACCCACTGCTGTGGTCGGAAGGTATTGCCTCAGGTGTGACCACGGGCACGGTGGCCACGCCGCCACTATCGCTGGAGTCCGACCGTTGTTTGGTGAGTGTGTACCTCCTCATGACTGTTTCCGGCACAGAATACCGGCGGTGGGGTAAAGGAGACGAGTGTTGGGAGGGGTGGGCTCCTGCGCGGCTCATTCTCTGTCCAGTTCCTATCCCAGTCGGCACATTGGGCTCTTCCACGAGGTGGAGTTTCCTAGTCTCCTTGGCTCTGAAATAAACAACAAAAAATACTCATGAGTTACAATTGTTTAAATGTGTACACAAACGAGCACTTAATTGATTGCAAGTTGACTAATACAGTGTAAACGAACAGTTAACATGGTTGCTATTAACAAAACTAGTAGAATTCATGAACACTTGTGAGTAATTTGAAAACAGCTTAGGTCAAAAAAATGTTTTATCTATATTTAAGTAGAAGAGGTAAAAGTTTTAAAAGCATCAGAATAAAATGTAAAATATTTATCTTTCAAACAATCTAAAAAATCACACATCTTTATACCGGATAAGGATAGCATGTTTGAAAAGTGAATGTAACGTTTATATTTTGTTGGTTAATAATTATAAAATATGGTTGAATGGTTTACATGTCCATTAATGTGTTAATTTGCACACCCACAAATAATTCAAACAAATTTAATCACCGTTTTCATCCTCATGAAATATATTGTTTATGTTGTTAATAGCTCTTGTGTTAAACGTAATAACTATTAGTAATAATTATAACAATAAACTGTTCACAAACATGGATAAAATTATTTTAAATAATAAATAAGATAGTAATACTGTATCAATACTAAATACTGAATTTGGTTTATTATAAAAATACACTTGTGTATTTGTTAATAAATAATGTAAACATAATTATTTATTGTAATGAATATTTAGTTGAATATTTTTTATAGGTAAAAATAATTTACTGCCTTTTTGTCTTTGACAAATTTATATATTTTGTGCTTGACTTACACTTAACTAATCTATATTTACAAAGCCATTAATGTGCTTTGATAGTATTTTTTTACTACCGCGTCCTTTCAATGTTATACGCATATATGATAATTAATATAATTGGGTAGGGACGAGGAAGAAAGAATTTTAGAGGTAATTTACCAACATTTGCGTGGAAATCACCCTAAGTACACCCAACCAGGATTTAAGCCCCGATACCTCCATCGTCGGCAGACCAGTCCAACACGAGAATGACGTCTTAAAACATTTGGCCATTACAATTGGTCTTGATAGATAATTGATAATTAATTAATACCTGGGACTTCTAATTAGAGTGGATTATAAACTAGGCCTACTCATATTATATGTTATCAATCTATACTTTAAATCCAGGATCGAACACGAATCTCTGCCCAGATGTACTAGAGGGATATTATTCCAATTGATGGTTTTCCATCCTCTTTCCAGGTGAGGGCCGTGATTAATCTTAAAGTTAATCTTACTCGTCCTGCGCATTTAAAATATTCGTTGACATTTGTAGAAATTTTAAGCGGATACATAGCACAAAAATAAATCAAAACTTCAAAAGGTCATATCGATACGTTTTTCTTCCTTTCGACTTACTTCGCAAACTTGACCCCTAGGGGGACTAGTCATTTCATGCGGCATTGAGTTTATTCAAGGACATGACAATTCACAAGTCAACCCTCAATGATCTTGGGGTAGAGTGTTCGCTTCAGGACCCGTTGTTTGTGATTTCAAACCCAGCTTGGGTCGACGGATTTTTCTTAAGCTATAAGAATCCATAACACAGCTTCCTTCGAAGGGGAATTAAAACATTGGGACCAATGTCGAGTGTGGCATTAAAAGAAACCTAGAAGGTATGGGGAGATACCTTTCCTGGCAAAATTGATAGTTTAATTCGCTCTCGCTCATAGAAATTATCGTGTGCTGATATAGTCTGTCGGTTTAGAAATTGCACGTTAAATACCTCAAATAAATAAATGAAAAAAAAATTACATTTCATAAAACGGTAATTGTACTTAAAAATCAATAGCGTAATTTCTACCGTTTATAACGCTTGGATTTGTATTTCTAACTGACGATTGATTTGTGTATTGTATGTGCATGTCTTTTGTTGGGGTCGCGGTGCATCATTATTATTTTTATCGGCACCAACCTTTCAAGTAATTTTATTTTAATATAGGAGGGGAGTCACGATAGTGATCAGACAAGCAGATATGGCTGAACTGAACTGAGATGTCTCGGAAGATAGCAGACGCTCAGCTGTATGGCCAGACTTATCGTCATTCAAGCTACATGTAACGCTCCTCTATGGCTAAATGCTGTGATACTTGTAGCTTCAACTAGAGCAGCATTTACTGATCGTCTGACCGGAGCCTTAAATTACTTGGATGCATTATTCCAGTGTCATTTGTCTCTCACTTTGAGATACATTCACTGTCCTGTATGACCCGTTTCACTTAAATTCATTGGGTGGATTATTCCAGCATCATTTGCCACAACTTAAAGCGGCATTTACCAGTATACTGGCCGTAGCCTCAAGATTTTCAACCACGGAGCTACTCAAATTAGACTCAAAAGTGACGCAAGTAAAACATAAATTACCAGACAGTAGTTTGCGCGTCGCTACTAATGTATTTCAATGGCGGTTCGCTGACTGATTTCTAACCTGTTTACGACGCGTCGATGATCCGTCACTGGAAGCGCATCATGCTAGGCGCCGAGCTACTCCAGTTACGGACTCAGTCATCACGACTGAATAAATGATTGAACATTTAATGTATTATTCAAGGTCACTTTATTTCGACATGCTATAAATCTTGCACCAGTTTGCTGCAGTTCCTTTGCCGCGACGAGTAATTTGGCGTTTATAATTTTTTCAATGATTTATGGGTGAATACAAACTCTTCTTCGGTTTCTTATACCTGTAATAATAATAATAATAATAATAATAATAATAATAATAATAATAATAGAGAACCAAATCCTCGTCGGTACTTGAGTCACTAGACTTTATATTAAAAAATATTAAATATTCTAGAAGCCCAAAGAAGGTGCTTGCAGATTGATAGTGTAAGAAACTGATTGAAATATCACCACTTATGCATTGCACCGTATGCGAAACTTAACTAACATTAAGTTACCGACTTGTTTATGACTTAAATCACCAACTAGTCCACTCACAGTTGAGTATCCACGTGGGTGAAAGATCTAATACTACAGTAGCTCCATGGCTTCTTTGATGCTGAGTGACAACTTTGAAAAGTTACCAGACCAAATTATGTATCCCTACGCCAAACCATATGGTCTGCAAAAACATGTGTTTAACAGCTGTCACTTCTGACAGTCAAAATTTAGGTATATACCTAAATGTTGACTGTCAGAAGTCAGCTGTGAGCTGTCAGTCAGCACCAAAGAAGCCATGGGGCTACTGTACATACCTAGCGATGGCGTCTGGATGTGAAATAAGTGGACAGCAACCAAACTTGTAAACCAATAGTAAATATCTACTCAGTGCTACCCGAAACCAAACCAGAGAATCCTAGACTTGTGCTGGATCGCTATAACCTTGGATATGCGCTAAAATCGTCTCATTTTTAAAATTATTTTTAGAAAGAACCTCATCGGACAGTTAGAAAAGTTAGTAGATCTAATTTCACATATTCAAACATCAGTTTGTGTGATCTTGCTTCAACTGGCACTTTTGATGCCTATTGAATAACACTAAGATAATTACTAACGATATAGTCAAATGTTATCACTGTTGACCGCAAAGAAATGTTTTAATTTTAAAGCGTTACTTTTAGCCAAAATTCTGCTATAGAGGTATACCGTGTGAGACACACTTCAGAGGTGGAAAGGAGACATAAAAAAAGTCCATACAATCATGTGTCTCATTTGACTTTTTCTTCCAAGTTATAGTCGTTTTTACTCCAGTAATAAGGCGCTATTTAACATTATAGGAGGTGCTCAAAATAGCTTGCAATGAAGTGTATTTTTGAAAGAGAGTAGCATTGTACGACATGACGACTGCAGGCTAGTATTCAGGCCTAAAGTGGACATTTTGAGCACTTCATATAGTGTTGGTGACCTGGCGGTCTAGGGGTAAGGTGTCGGACTTCTGTTCTGGGGGTCCAGGGTTCAATCCCCGGTCCCGGCACAGATTTATCAGATCACCAAACCCTTCCTTCACCTCTGACAAGACATCTTGTGAATGTGGGGAATGCCAGGCCTCCACCGTGGTTCGGATTCCACGTTAAACTGTAGGTCCTTCATTTCATCTCACAATCACCCTACCATTACACATTAGCGTAAGTGCGTATAACCCGAACGGGTAGTAAGACGCGGTGCTAATAATAATAATAATAATAACATAAAGTGTTAAGCAGCTCCACATTACTGGAGTATAAACATAATTAAAACTGGGAAACAAGGTTGAATGGGACACATGGGTATTTTAATTTTTCATTATTTTTGTGTCTAAGGTCCACTTCTGAGATGGTTCCCATATGTACACTCTGTGTAATATACACTGTAGAGTTTGATGTTGTTTCTCGGGTGTAAGGTCCGCCCCCGGAATTACCAACGCTCAAGTCTTCCGGAAAGTGTGAAGTTTTGTATCACGACCGGAAGATGAGAGGGCATAAATTACTGTACTTTTCCCAGCCTTTTCTCAAAATGGGGCATTATTAGCACGCGCCAATAGACATTTGCATAGTCACGAAACGTAAATCTGGGATAAGTATAACTGAAAAAAATAGGTCGGCCTCTTAGACACTCTAAGGCAGCGTTTTTCAACCGATGTGCTGAGATAGTTTGGGAGAAAGATCAACACGAAGCTAAGAAAAAGAAGAAAAAAATTGAGGAACACAAAATATACTTTTTTTAGACCCATGATCAACTTTTTTATTTTCAAATAACAGTTATTAAAATTTTAGCCATTGAACTTTTAAACACAATCTTAATACTAGTTTTTTGAATTATAAAATCTTTTCTTAAAAAAAACTGAGTGTATGCCATGAACAGTTTTATCGCCTTGATCAGTGTTCCTTTAGTTTAAAAATTTTGAAAAATTGCTGTTATAAAATATGAAAATATCTTTAATTTGGAGATGTTTATAAATCGGTTTATGCATCTTTTAACTCACACTTCTTATCCTCTTACACACACCCGCCTCGGTGGCGTAGTTGAATAACGCGCTTGTCGTGTTGAGCTCGACTGCTGAGGACGAGATCGAGGTTCAAATCTCGGTCGGTTGAACTGAGGGTGGCTTTTCCTAAATGGTTTTCTACGCTCCCTCCACGCAAATGTGGGTTCATTTCCTCTAATTCAACCTTCCTAATCCATTAGCGTTATTAGTACTTAAAAATCGTATAACCCGAACGGGCAGTAATACTCTTACTCACATTCCTGACCATCTTTACAGTCATATTTTTAAAAATATTTTCACTCACAATCCTGATCATGCTTTTACTCATATTCCTGAACACCTTTTCACTCACAATTATGACCACTCTTTTATGCACATTAAATTATCTCATATTTTTATCACCCTTTCATTCACAATTCTGATTACGCTCTTAGTCACATTTGCTATCACCTTTTCACTCACATTTCCTATCATCATCAACATTCTTTCACTTAATGTTTGCTTATCACTTATCAGGATAAAATATTATAATCGTGAACAGTGAACATTTTCGACCTCAAGTTTATAATAAATCTTTATTTTTTATACGTGTCAGAATTTTAAAAAATGGATTTTTCAGTTCAACGATTTTGATTAAAATTGATATCTGCGAAGTGTTTGACATGACAAAGCAAACTGTATACTATACTTGTTTTTTGGGAGAAAATTTGTTTAAGGGTAGTTTGCTGATGACGTTTTTTTTTTAATTTGAATATTTTAATAAATGCATCTAGCTAATTGCTTCGATAACTGTTAAATTTGTTAAATGTTTACATAATAAATAATTATATAGACATTGATTTTTATGAATAAAATTCAATCAATAGTAGATTACAAATGACTGCTCAAAAAAAATTAAATAGCTCTAATGATTTATCAAAATCTATGTTTGAAACTTTTTTATATAATAATAAATAATGTTTGCTGGTTTTATAAAATACTTTAATTTAAGGGTTCTTTACTTAAGATAAATTTTAGGAAATTTTAAATATTTCAAAAATGGCTTTAAGAGTTTTTCATGATAAATAAGAATATATTTTGATTTCTAAAAATGTAAATCATTAAAGACAGGTTTAGGAATAACTTATAGATTATGATTTTTCTTTACAAGCTTTAATACACCATATGAGAAAGTTTGTTCGATTGTGTCGTACCAAATCCTTTCACTCAAATTTCCGATCATACTCCGATCCCCCTTTCTCTCTGAATAGTAATAATAATTAGCACCGCGTATTACTACCCGTTCGGGTTATACGCTTTAAGTACTAATTACTCTAATGGATTAGGAATTGGGAAGGTTGAATTAAAGGAAGTGAACTCGCATTTGCGTGGTGTGAGAGTGGAAAACCATTTAGGAAAAACCACCCCCAGTTCACCTGACCGAGATTCGAACCTCGATCTACCCGTCCTCAGCAGTCAAGCTTAACACGACAAGCGCGTTAGCCAACTACGCCACCGAGTCAGGTTTCTCTCTGAACAACCATAGTGTTGATAGTTAATTAGTCCTTTGAACAACCTTATTGTTGATATTTAATTAGCCCTTTGAACAACCCTAGTGTTGATATTTAATTAGCCCTCTGAACAACCTTAGTGTTGATATTTAATTAGTCCTCTGAACAACCCTAGTGTTGATATTTAATTAGTCCTCTGAACAACCCTAGTGTTTATATTTAATTAGTCCTCTGAACAGCCCTAGTGCTGATATTTAATTAGTCCTCTGAACAACCCTAATGTTGATATTTAATTAGTCCTCTGAACAACCCTATTGCTGATATTTAATTAGTCCTCTGGACAGCCCTAGTGCTGATATTTAATTAGTCCTCTGGACAGCCCTAGTGCTGATATTTAATTAGTCCTCTGAACAACCATAGTGTTGATATTTAATTAGTCCTCTGAACAATCCTAGTGTTGATATTTAATTAGTCCTCTGGACAGCCCTAGTGTTGCTATTTAATTAGTCCTCTGAACAGCCCTAGTGCTGATATTTAATTAGTCCTCTGAACAACCCTAGTGTTGATAGTTAATTAGTCCTCTGAACAACCCTAGTGTTGATATTTAATTAGTCCTCTGAACAGCCCTAGTGCTGATATTTAATTAGTTCTCTGAACAGCCCTAGTGCTGATATCTAATTAGTCCTCTGAACAACCCTAGTGTTGATATTTAATTAGTCCTCTGAACAACCCTAGTGTTGATAGTTAATTAGTCCTCTGAACAACCCTAGTGGTGATATTTAATTAGTCCTCTGAACAACCCTAGTGTTGATAGTTAATAAGTCCTCTGAACAACCCTAGTGGTGATATTTAATTAGTCCTCTGAACAACCCTAGTGGTGATATTTAATTAGTCCTCTGGACACACCCTATCGTTTTGATTGTTATTTAGTCCTGCAGGAGTGGAGCATTGTCTCTAGAACATCGTGTCTGTTAAAACTTCCAGTTAATTTGGATCTCACCATAGCCCACTCAACAGGTGGTAGAAACTTTGTTTGGTTCTTAACACTTTCAAAAACTTTCAAATTTAAAATAAAAAGTAAGCTTTGTCATGTTCGTTAGTGAACAAGCAATTTTCACATAAAACAAACAAGTGCTCCTCACTACCCTGTCTGAGTGGCTAAGTGACAGAGGGGTTGATTTAATGTCTGGTAGAACGTGGTTCAAGCCCAGATTAGGTTTATTTGAGGATCTGTTTATGGGTTTGTCTTATATATTCTCCACCCATAAATTACAATCATTCCTTCCGATAAGTTTTAGCGGCTTAGTAAAACTGCTGTCCACGAGTTATTTAAGGCAAGTCTAAAAAAATTATTTTAGACTGGTTTGTAGACATCTTAACAAAGGCCTAGCAAAATTAAAATCAGCTGTGCAGACACCTAAAGAAAGGACTAACATATACTTTGAGAAAGGGCTCCAAGACTTAATAACAGCTGTGCATACACCTTAATAAAGGACTTACAGACATTACAGACTTAAGATTAGTTGTGCAGACAACTTAAGAGAGGACAAACAGACACTTTGAGAAAAGGTTAAAATACTTAATAACAGTGCACAGTAAAGGACTAACAGATTGTGAAAATACTTTGAGAAAGGACTAACAGATTTCATATCAGTTTTGAAAATAGCTTAAGAAATGACTACCATACTAAAGATCAATAATAATCGTGCGGACATCCTAATAAAGTATAAACGGACTGCAGGCACTTGAAGAAAGGACTAACATTCTCAAGATAAATTGTGGAGACATCTTAAGAAGAGAACAATATTGTGCGCCTTCACAGTAATACATTTACGGCTGGGGGACTGGGTGCTGTGTTCATCCTAAATTTACTAACTACACCAGATATAATCAGTTGGTTCAAAAAGTGCACGGCAAATAACCTTTTGTAAAAAATACATATATATATATATGTGTGTGTGTGTGTGTGTGTGTGTAAAAATATAAGAAGAATATTATAACTTGTGTTGTCTTATTTAAGTTAGTTTGTAAATCGGGAGCGGATAAAGCCCCGTGCTTAGAGGGTTCATATATAATCCAACGTTACAAGCTGACCTCACCAGATCTTGGTTCACGGCCCGTTATAAATCGAGACGTTTATAATTTCTATGCGGTCTTTGTTATCACGCACGGGACTTACTCCAAGGTGTAAAGACCACAGTCCAATTTTCATAGAGCGAGTCATTTAAGTCGCGTACGTGGCGGCGTGCTTTGCACGTATGACGCACACCTCGGCTTGAGGCATGCGTCAACAGAATAGTTTTGATCGGCGCATGCTCAATGCAAGCAATGAAACCATCTCGCACAAACGTACCTCAGTAGATGACATTATTTCTTCCGTCTGTAAGATCCCGAGAGAGAATTGACCCGGCTATCAATTTTACATATTATTATTATTATTATTAGCACCGCGTCTTACTACCCGTTTGGGTTATACGCACTTACGCTAATGTGTAAAGGTAGGGTGATTGTGAGATGAAATGGAGGACCTATAGTTGAACGTGGAATCCGAACCACGGTGGAGGCCTGGCATTCCCCACACTCACAAGATGTCTTGTCAGAGGTGAAGGAAGGGTTTGGTAATCAGATAAATCTATGCCGGGACTGAGGATTGAACCCCGGCCGCCAGCATAGAAGTCTGACACCTTACCCCTAGACCGTCAGGTCACCAATTTTTTATTTTTTTACATAGATTTTTTAGTTTTCTATGTTTAATTTTAAGCGAAACGTATAATTATTTTTACCCTTTACACCACGATGAGAACTTTAAAACGGCCCCTTTTGTTTATCTCAACTCTAACAGCTTGTGTGGGTAGAACAGTAAATTATAATTTCTTAGCAAATTATTTAAATACAAAGAGAACTATTTTATTTACCGACGTACAATCATATTATACCAACTCATAGTTCCCATGGCGATGTAAACAAAGAATTTTACAACTGAGCCACTGCCCACACAGAAGGAAAGATGGAAATTTGCTAAGAAAATTGGGTTTTTATTGAGAGATACTATTTTTTCTGACATTCTGGACACCCAACTTTTAAAATTAGTCTTATTTTGTCAAAATAAGTACAGCCGTTTTCTTATTGTTTCAGTTACATAATGTGGGCTTATCAAATAACGAATAATTTATTTGCATTCAACATTTAAATTTTATGGAGATTTTTAGTACCGCTTCTTACTATCCTGAGGGACTATACGCTTATGTACTAATTACGCTAAGGGTTTTAGGGAAGGGGAAGGTTATTATTGAAGGAAGTGAACCCACATTTGCGTGGAGGGAGAGGGAGAAATCATCGTGTAAGAAACTCTGTACACCTGACCGAGATTCGAACCTCGATCTCTCCGTAATCAGCAGTCTAAACTACTGTGAGATTGGCGCGTTTGACTATGCGGCCACCGAGGCGGGTTTTTAAAGTTGGTATTAGTTTTATATATTTTCTAAGTATTTACATTAGCTATAAAAAGATACAGCTGTATATAACATGCCATGACGTATGCATGTGTGAAATTAGATCTAGTAACTTTTCTAGATGTCATTTACGGCATTTCCTTTGAAAATCTGACTGTAGTTAAGCTACGAGCATCTAAGTGCGGTTAATTGCACTTAATGAGGCTCTTGAACTTGACTAGGGAATATCTAAATATGTCATAGAAAATATATAACACACACTATACAAATAAATGGTACGACACATTCGTCCATAATTTTCTCATGTAGCTTGGAACAATATTTTCAAAAAGATGTCAGTAAACTCTAATAAATAAATAAATAAATATTTCTCCAAAAAACGTACCTACAGATTTATTTATCGTGTTAAACACCCCACAGATATATATTTTTAACAAAATTGTTAGTGCCATTTTCGAGGAAAACTGAATTTTCTTAAATCAATCATCAGTAATCTACACTTAATTTTAGAGCTAAAATTAAAATCACGATTGTTTCTTGAGGTATGACCATAGAACATCTAAATAACCAATTTGAACTAAGCCCATAAGATCTTTCAGTTGTAGTACCAAGTACAAACAAACGAAATTGTAAAACCAACTCTTTTTTTCTAAACTTGGGAGGGGGGAGAGGGGGAGGGGTGGCATACAAAACGTTAAGATCCTACATAATCTCAAGGTAGAAAACGTTCACGATTATATTACTTCCTCTATATGAGAAAGTACACTTTAATATCTATCTCTTCCTCCCTCTCGGTCGATAATGGCCACTTGACCGGGTCAAAAAATGGCGGTGTGTGCCATTCCTATACGCGAGTCAACCTCGCTCTGTTCTCAGGACCTTGAGATCCTTGTCGATAATGTCAGTGTCACGAACTCTAGAGCGTACACAAAACACAACCAATGTTCAAGGCGTAAGTTGCGACTTTTCTTTGCATTGATTTTCTTTATAAGATTTTCGTGAAGTATAGTTTGTACCCGCCTCGGTGCCGTAGTTGGCTAACGCGCTTGTCGTGTTTAGCTCGACTGCTGAGGACGGGGAGATCGAGGTTCGAATCTCGGTCGGGTGAACTGGGAGATGATTTTTCCTTAATGGTTTTTCCACTCTCCCTCCACGCAAATGCGGGTTCACTTCCTCTAATTCAACCTTCCCAATTCCTAATCCCTTAGAGTAATTAGTACTTAAAGCGTATAACCCGAACGGGTAGTAAGACGCGGTGCTAAATATTATATTATATAAGTATAGTTTGTATTTACACCAGAGGCCATAATGAAGACTATATATAGGACATAAGTAGTTGGACGGCTGGCAGAAGGTTCTTTATTGCAAACATTGGCTGAAAGTCACTAATGTCAACCTTATCGGAAATATTTGTTTATTACCACGTCTTACTTCCCGTTCGGGTTATACGCTTAAGAACTAATTACGCTAATTGGTTAGGAATTGGGAATGATGAATATAGAGGAAGTGAGCCTGAATTTACGTGGAGGGAGAATAGAAAATCATTTAGGAAAAAAGATCGTTCACCCGACCGGGATTCTAACCTATATCTTCCCGTCCTCGGCAGTTTATCTGAACACGAAACTAGTGAGTTAGATAACCACGCCTCCGAGGTGGGTTGATCAGATATAATAGTAATTTGCTAACTAATTACTATGTTATCAATAAAAGGTGTTATCAAACGCGTCTGGTAATACTTCCCTAAGGATTATTGTATTGCAATTTTTGTAACTTATCGAAAGAACAAAATATATTATTATTATTATTATTATTATTATTATTAGCACCGCGTCTTACTAATCGTTCGGGTTATACGCACTTACGCTAATGTGTAATATTTAACGTGGAATCCGAACCACGGTGGAGGCCTGGTATTCCCCACATTCACAAGTTGTGATTAATACAAGTCTTGTCAGAGGGGAAGGAAGGGTTTGGTAGTCAGATAAATCTGTTCCGGGACCGAGGATTGAACCCCGGACCTCAGCATAGAAGTCCGACACCTTACCCCTAGACCGCCAGGTCACCGACAATATATTAATAAAGCTATTAGTTTTTGTTTATGTTTTTCGGTCGTGGCGACAAAAGATATTATAGTACATGAAATAATTAATTAAAAATCATTATATTTATACTTGCGCCTTGTTATAATTGGCCAACCCGCCTCGGTGGCGTAGTTATCTAACGCGCTAGTTTCGTGTTGAGATAAACTGTCGAGGATGGTGAGATCAAGGTCCGAATCTCGCTCGGGTGAACTAGGGATGGTTTTACCTGAATGGTTTTCCACTCTCCCTCCACGAAAATACGTGTTCACCACCTCTATATCCAACCTTACCAATTCCGAAACCGTTAGCGTAACTAGTACTTAAGTGTATACCCGAACGGTTAGTTAGACGCGGTGCTAAGTATTATTATTATTATTGGCCACCAAAATAACGAGATTTTTAACGCCTTTGAGTGTTGAGAAGAAGGGAATAGGGTTTTCATAGGGTTGCCCCGAGGGGTTTTTGTAATTGGATATCCAACCCTAAAATTAAGGGTAGTTTACTGAAAGGCAAAAAGAGAAAAAGTCGATTTTCCAAAATCGACTTTAACGATTTTGATTAAATTTTATTTCTAAACATTTATAAATATTTCAAACAAAATGGCTTCTCTCAATATTTCGGCAACATGACTTTAAGGGCTCCGGTCTGATGCGTAAATTATATATTTTTATAATATCTCCTAAACTATTTGATATGTGAAATTACTTATCGTTACCAATATGTAGGTCTCTTTATAATACAAATATTTTATTTAAAGCATATTTTTTTAAATCAATAACTTTCAAGCTATACGTAAATATATATATATATATATTTTAACTTTTTGGGCACAAAAGGTAAAAAAGTATTGCGACCACAAAAGAAAATCTAACCTAAAATGTTGATGGATGTCGACGTATCAAGACCCTCAAACTCTAAAAAGTGGTCTTTTCAATTACGTCTGTCTGTGTGTCTGTTTAAACTTAAAATTAAGAATAGTTTAAGAAAGGGCGAAAAGCGATCAAATTGATTCTCTCAAAATCGACTCTTAATTATTTTGATTAAAATTCGTATCTAGGTGTTGATTAAGATTATAAATAAACTGGCTATTTTCATTTAACCATGAAAATTAATTTTATGGTACTTTACAGAAGCAGAAACTTCCGTATCTCTGCAATTATTTGAAATACTAAATAACATATCATTGCAAAATTTTAGTACTAATAAAACTAAAAAACTTTTATATGAAATATATTTTTATAAAACCAACCGTTTCTGAGATATTGGCAAATATATTATTACAACTTTGTGAGCTTTAGTTGTAAAGAGATACTACTTAAATATTAACGCAATAATTCTCCAATAACATAAGAGCAATTAAATATATAAGTAAGTCTCTAAATTTTATGTTTATTTCCCCTTAAACCTCTTAGGAGAAATGTTTGTACAACAATTATCTATGTCCATTTTAGACTAAATATTCAATATTTACATTTTTATCGGTCAAAATCTATAAATGAGGAATTTAATAGCAATGCGATGGCATGAAGATTTGCAACACCTAATAAAATGTCAAAAATTTTAAACGGAAGTTAAAATTTTAATACGAAGTGTTGACCCTTATGGACCCAACATTAATCTTTTTTTACCGGTCCAAACATACACATGAGGACATTAATTCCTTAAAAACAAAATTATAAAATTTATAACTGAGACTAAAAAAAAGTGTTACCTAAGTATAGTGCAATTTATGTTTGGGTTTGCTAGTGTATATTATTTCGCTTCACATATATTACTAGTTTTGAGTAAATTTCTCCATTTTCAAACAATAGAACGAGAAAGTCCTTGCGGAGTTCTGTGCCATTTATTTTTTGTTATACAGCTGGCAGTTTTCTATTGGAAAATGTCAGTATTATCGATATTTGATCACTTTTAAAATTATAGAGGAGGTTTTTATATAAAAAGTATATCATAATCAACATGCTTATATTCTTAAACAACCCGTTTCCGAAAATAAAATTTCAAAACAATAAAAACTCTTGAAGATAACCGTTTGTTCCCATGGCCTTGCATTTCCACGCCAAATGAAAAGGGGCAATCCCCTTAACTTATCTCCTGAATCCACTCTTGATATTTATCATCAATACCTATAACCGAAGGGGGCGAGGTAAATTGTGTACCCGGGCGGGATTGCTTCTTGGCATCCCCTATGTAACTGTGGATAATATAGTCCATTCGCCATAGGAGTGGTTATAACCGACAGCTATTACAATCTACCAGATCTACTCTCATGTAACCATTCGACAAACCAAATGAGCTGTAAGACCATTAATTGATTCGGTGTCACTTTTGGCAATCAAAACGTTGACAAAAATAATGTATTTCTTAGTTTCTTTTTCTTTTTACCGTTCATTAAATCTTCTGCTAGCTGTCAACTATCACATCTCCCATGGCGATTGAAATCTGGAAAAATATTAAAATAATTCTCAAACCTAACATTATTTTGTAGACAATGCTATCTTCATTTTTTTTTATTATAAGTTTAACCAACACTTTGATAATATAAACTGTTTACGTTATAATTGCAAAAACAAACAGTTTTGGGGTGCCATTTTTTCAAGATGGCAAATTTAAACAATCTTTTGAGAATGGCACTAATTTCTAATTTACTCGCCATAAAATTATACTAATATGTAAAATTTCATGTTAGTATCAAAAAGTGAACGATTGTAACTCCACTATTACGCCTAGGTTATTTTAGGTTTGAAGTTGTTAGGTTTGGGGATTATTTTCATATCATTCCCAGGCTAAGTTAGGCTAGGTTTAGCCCTGTTTAGCGCCCCCTCGAGCCGGCGGGCGCCCCCGGGCAGCGACCCGGTTCGCACGGCCTTTAAGCTGCACCTGCCCATAAAATAAAACTAATAATTTAGTAAAAGGTTATCAATGTTGACTGCGGAAAACAAGTGTATGTTATCTATAGTTTCTTTCTTATAAAATCCTACCGTACCTGTCCAAAGAACAACTCCTGGGAGATGGCCACGCTTGTTTCACTGTCCGTAGAACTTCAGCCAAGTCTGGGATGTCGCTTCTTCTTTGGAGATCTGCACAGAGAGACCAAACAAGCAAAATTAGACAAACGACTACCAACACGCGATTGCATATCTACAACTCTAGGGTAGGGATAAGCAAAGATATTGGGCCCTGATTGAATTATAAACCTATCAAATATCTCGTGAACTTTCATAGTTTCTCTTAAGGGGATACACATGGTAGAGCATTAAAATGCGTTGCACATGTTTATAGATCCCACATTATTTAATAAGTTGTTTACTATTTTTTAATATCGTTGTAAATAAAATGTGGGCGAGAATTATCATCAGGTTTCTCACCATTTAAAAAGTTTAAATAATGAGTTTAAATTTTCTTTAAAAAAATTCGACAGCACTTTTCGCTCAAATGTGTACTTATGAGATCCAAGCATAAGGTCAGAAACGTAGATCTAGCCTTCCTTTATAAAATATAGTCATGTTTTTATAGGTTCACAATAAAAGATAGTATGAAATATTAGAGGGTTTTTATGTAAACTATCAAACATTTTTTAAACACTTTTAACTTTGTAATGGGTCCGATCTTTCGCACACATTTTGGTGAAAGCCGTATTAAAAAATATCATACCATTTCATAAATAACTCGGGATTTCTAAACATCTGCAATGCTTTTCAATGCTCTTCCATTTTGCATCCTTAACTCTATATTTGATTTGATTTTTTTGTTTACATCTTATATACAATATTTTTTAAACTAAACAATTTAATTTTCTTATAACAAAACCTTTTATGACCGATTAAAATTATTTTGGTCATTCATATTATTATTTGAAGGCCCTTTATAAATGTTTTAGATCGACTTCGGTGGTCTTGAGGTAAAGTTATCGCCTCAGGAATCGATGATCGTGAGTTAAAACCCAGCCGAGCTCAACGGATTTTTCTTGAGCGATAAAAATCCGTAGCACAATTTCCTTCGAAGGAAAAGTAATGCCTTCTGTCCCATGTCTAGTGTGGCATGTAAAAGAATCCTAGAAGATAGGTGAAAATTCTTTTCCCAGTAAAATTGGTAGGCTCTTTCAATTTCACTCATAGAAATTCTCGTGTGCTGATATAATCAATCATATCAGAAAAAGCACGTTAAATAAATTAAATGAAAAGATGATATTTTTGAGAGTTTGGAAGGTATAAATATCGACTTTTAAAGACGATGCGGTTTGTATAAGCACCAAACAATCGACTGAAAATTGCCGAGCGATCAGCCAGTCGATCACGATCGACAAGTTGTTGACTCCTGATCTAGATAATTAGACCTGTATTCCACTTGACTACCGTTGTAGGAGAGATCAGCGTTCGAATCTCGACCGGGTAGGTAATATTGTTTCTTTAAATATTCACTTCACGCTTATGCAAGTATATCTCCTCTTATATACCCTCCACATAATAACCCAATGGATTAATTGATCTTGTTTTGATGCTATCTGCGTATACCACCCGTCCGAGGTATCCGCATACCTGCAGTAATGAGATAATATCGATGAAAGTAGAATTCAGAGAAAGTGTGCCCGTAATTTAGTGTAGGGAGAGAGTGAAACATTAGAAGAAAATCATTTCAGCTCACTCGGACATAATTTGAACCCTGACCTCCATGTCACCGGTATACCGGACTAAACCAACTTGACATATTTTAACCTGAATACCCAAAGATAAGTTTACATTTACTTTTCTGTTTTAGTCAAATCAATTAATTTGATGAAAATTATATAATTCATCACAATTGTAAGACTATTAGCAGAACTAAGTCCTCTCTAGTCAAAGGTCACCGCTCAATCTTAAGAGTTAATCTTAATTGATCACAATTATGTAGATGACGATTTAAGCACGTCCATCACAGACTCTGCCCTAAAATATGAGTGAAGAATTACCCTAACCACGTCACGACTCCTGGATAGCTCAGTGGTTAGAACATTGACTTTCAGAGCTAAAGATTTCAGGTTCTATTACCGTGACCAGTTGTAATTTTCTAATTTAAAATAATGTAATAGATATTTAGAGGCAGTTATAACAGTAGTTAATAAATATAATACCTAGTCTATTTAACCCAAAACCAATTTGGCTAGAAAATAAATGGCACGACAAAATCTTGTATTCACTCTCTTACATTACATTATGGAACATATTAAACTACAATTTACGTAAGCTATTCAATACTATAACTAGTATAAAAATCTATCCAAGTATATATGTTGAACAAAATCGTAAAAGGCATTTTCGAAATAATTTAAATTTTACCTAATCAACTCTCTGTAAATTATCCTTACATAAATAGTTTTTAGATAAACAAATATACACCCTTATTTATTGTTACACAAGCCAACTTTCAGATACCCATTTTGAACAATATTTTTATATACCTTTACAAACAAATTCAAATTTTTTATTTAAAAAAAGACCCTTAAATTAATTTTCTTCCAAAAAAAAATATACAGCGCCATTTACCATGTAAATCCTTCCCCAAATATTTAATTGGATTATAATGGCAAGAAATATTTTTGAAAAATTTATCATTTTCATAAAAGCTCATACCTCGCTTGATCCCGGGCTTGTCATTTGGACGGTTCATTCGAAAACTGGTCGTGTGCAGGGCATTAGTTCCAGGAATGATGACAAGCCAAAACTGATCATGTGTGGGTCACGTTAAGTTCGGAATGACTGGCGCCTGCGTAGTGATATGACTACAGTCCTATTCGTAAATAGTTCAAGTAGTCCCTCTTTGCATTAACTTATAGTTCACGCAAGAGAGTTAAATATGAAAATTTGTCTTTTTTGCAGCCAACGCATACAAAATTTATGAACCGTGTGTGGTGAATCATGGAAAACCTAACACGACAGCTTTAGCTTGAAAATCTTGGCATAAAGTGGGGAATGGGTGTGTGTGGAGACCTTTATACTAGAGAGGTGATAAGAACTTGATAGGAATATGTATAATTTAACTATTTGATTTTAATACTTTCCTCTTGCTTAAGGTCATTGGCCGTGTCGAGTGCAACTCTAAAACCTATTTTGTGGGATGGTGGTCGGGATAGTGAAAGGCATGGCGTGGCGTGTCGTGTCTTCACAACCGACCAAAGTAGTCTTCCGCACCAACAAGAACAGATGGATCACGGACACCGTAGATGGTGCTAGCTACCAGACAGGTCTTGCCGAAGGATCATACATTTGGAAATATCAGTTTTATCGGGAACGAGTGAAATTGTTATGTTAATATTTTCAACACCCCTTCTAAGTTAATGCATTGGTGTTTATTAAATGTTGCCTTTTCTTATTTTTAGTTACTAAGCCAGCAGTTTTCTATTGAAAAATGTCAATTTTATCAATATTTTCATAATGTTAAACCTATAAAGTAGATGTTTATACAAAAGGTATAACTTAATCAACATGCTTCTATTCTTGATCAAACCGTTTTCAAAAATAAAATTGCAAAACAATAACATTTTTTTAAGATACCCGTTTGTTCCCATGGCTTTGCACTTTCACGCCAAATGAAAAGGACCATCGCCTTAAGGTGCCTACTCAGTTGCGGATACTGGGGAGGCTAGAGCTGAGGATGATGATCGGAACCCGACACTAATTAGATAAGTTCGATAACAGAAAGATAAATTCTCTCAGTTCACAGCCAACGTGTAATCAAAGTACCCACCACAACTCACAACATTTATCCTATGATTCGTAGGAAAGTTCAGGCCTTTGGGCGTCTCACGGGTAAAAATAAGTCGTTGTTGATAATGACGGAGGAAAAAAGAAAAAATATAGGGCTGTTTTGGGTTAAAGAACGGTTACAAAAAAAGAAATACCTTGTCCTACATGACATTTATAAGGGAACTTAGATTTTCACACAATGAAGATTTTAAAAAATGATTTACGCTAGGGATCGGGCGATGTATCAGTTTATTAGTTTTGTTTCCAATGGTTTCTTGTGTAACTGATGTGTCGATTGTGTTATAATGTTTTATTAACTCCCGACATACTTTCTGCTTAAGGTATCTCTTCGCGTAAGACTTATATTTTACTTTCCATAAAGACATATGTAATTGATTACATATCGATAAATTTCCTTAAGATGCCCACACACTTGCCTTCACGATGTCAGCGAATAAAACAATTATTCAGAATTTCTAAGTAAATTTATCGACATAGGCCTGTATCAATTACATATGTATTTATGGAAAGTTAAAGATAAGTGCTATGTGAATAGGCAGAAAGGCTATTGGGAGGTAAAGCGATTGGCTCTTTTCATTTTAAGTGGAAATGCAGAACCATGGGATCAAACTGTTATTTTCAAGATTTTTTATTGTTATGCAATTTTCTTTTAGGAAACGGTTTGTTTAATAGTAGAAGCACGTTTATTAAATTATACTTTTAATACGCACACCTCCTCTATGATTTTAACAGTGATCAAATATCGATAAAATTGACATTTTTCAATAGAAAATTGCCGGCTTCATAGCAAAAAATAAGAAAATGTAACAATTAATAAACATTGATACATTATCCTGGAAGGGGTATTGAAAATATTAATATCAAAATTTCACTCTTTCTCGATAAAACTGATATTTCCAAACGTATGATTTTTCCGCAAGACCTGTCTGGTAGCCAGTACTATCTACAGTGGCCGTGATCCATCTTTTATTGTTGGAGCGGAAGGATACTTTGGTCGGTTGTGAAACCACACCATGCCTTTCACCCTTCCGCCCACCATCCCACAAAATAGGTTTTAGACTTGCACTCGACAAGGTCAAGGGCATTAATAGAACATTATAATACAATCGATACATCAGCGAACCAAGAAACTGTAAGAAACAAATTTTTTTGCCAACATTCCATTTAAATACGTAGTTAGAAAATCTTGGAGGGGAAATTAAAGGCAAAATTGCTAAATTTTAATAGCTCAAGGGAGAGGCTTTTAAAAAAGAAACAAAAAAAGTAGTATAGGAAACATATTTCTGTATATATTTGTCAATATCTCCAGTCGACTAGCGTAAAACTTGACGTATTAAAATATGAAGGAACTCACACCAACGGTCACATGGTTTAAAGCGTTAGGCTCACACTATACTAGATAACCTATGATGGAAAGGCTGAGCTTCGAATCTAATCCGAGTGCATTATGGTTTGTTTTTCCACATCCGATTTATAAGTGGGACTTTTAAATTCCCTGTTCATGCTTATGCGGTTTAATTTCCTATAGTTCAAATTCACAATCCTTGCTCAATTTACTTGTTATAAATAAATAAAACATAATATTGATGGTCCAAATGTCTTTCAATACAGGGATTTTCCGGTAACAAGGAAATTGAGTTTCTAACTCCAGTCAGAGATACTGAAGATGATATTACTTAAATGCTTTTTTTACACTCTCCCTACACAAAACTTGGATACATATCCTAAAACTCCTACCTTCATGCATACTTAATTAATTTAAATGTGGACAGCCTAGACGTGTACTAAGATGCGATACACCCACAAAAATAAAATAAATCGATTTTTCCATGTCGATCCTACTATTCTTTTGAAGTCCTAATTCATCACATTACTGACCTTTGGAATTTTTCCCTCCTCCATATACATGAGTCCCCTTACTATTCTCTCCCGCTTAATTTCAATGTACTTACCTAGCAATAACCGGTTGATGCTACCTACGTTGCACATACCTTGGGCTTACTCGTCAACGTGGTAGGCCTCCCCGACAAGTTTGTCAATGTCGTTGAAGGTCGTTTCCCTTTCTTGGAGTCGTCTGGTAAGTAAACTAAAAATGAAGTCATCCCACTAATAAGATAAACATTTCTTCGTGAAACATACCACACTTTTTTTTCTGTTGTTCTTGGTTAATTAACGACTGTCAACCCACTAACCGACCTTCGTCGTTGTTCTTTAAGTTCCATGCTTGGCCTAACTTTCCTTTCTGCGTAAATTAAATTTGATTCAGTCGTAATACGAAGAAATCTTCTTTGTGTTCACACTTCAGAAAGTCAAATCAAAGAAGGACTTACTTTTTGACACCAATTAAAAGTAAAGTTGTATGAAGTGCGATGATGGATTATTTGTTTTATTATTCTTACATTCAAGGGATATTTAATAATGTCCTAGATAGTTTGATTTCGTTAAAGATGTTAAATATCTTTCTTCACTTATATCCCTGTACCTCTTAAGCAGCTCTTTGCCATGGCTATCGAAGGAAACCCCACAAACGCTGACCGTCCCGACGTCAGATACAGCGCCACTTGGCTGGAACATCGTATGGAAGGGGGATAGGAGGATTTTACCACGTAAGAGGTGATCAGTCCCGGGATCGATACCCGACTAACGGCACAAAATGCCCGGCCCGTTTGACTGACGACTGACCACTGGCCGGCCGATGAACGTATCGTGACCAAAGACGCCTCCTGGTGACGTCGTACTTCGCCGTCCTGCGCACGATGACCACAACACGAGAATAGACGCCCGCAGGTAAAAGGACTATATGAATATTATTAGCACCACGTATTACTACCCATTTGGGTTATGCGCACTTACGCTAATGTGTAACGGTAGGGTGATTGTGAGATTAAATGGAGGACCTACAGTTTAACGTGGGATCCGAACAACGGTAGAGGCCTGGCATTCCCCACATTCACAAGATGTCTTGTCAGAGGTGAAGGAAGGGTTTGGTAGTCAGATAAATCAGTGCCGGGACCGAGGATTGAACCCCGGACCCCCACCAAATAAGTCCGATACCTAACCCCTAGACCACCAGGTCACCCATGATATGAAAATAATGTATATATGTTTAAGGTAGCTTTTTAATCAAGGGTATTCAACGTGTACTTAATGAATTAACTGATTAAACCTGAACATTACTTGAACACTAAATTAATCCTTATGGAGGTAGCAGTGTAAGGAATGTGAGTTTAAGGCAGTAATTTTGCACTTTTTAAATTAAAAAAAAGTTTGGTCAAAAAGATCGAAATATCTATTTAGTAGAAACATATAGTTTAATTCTCTTCACATGGTGAACTCAACAGTTGTTGAATATTGGTCAAGGGGGTCTTGAAATTTAATGACAGCTTTTTATCTTCAATTAAAATATTTCTCATATTATGTCACTATGCTTATGACAGTTATTCAACAAATGTTGATATCACCGTGTGAAAAAAATTAAACTATGTTTCTATTGAAGAAATATTTTATTTATTTTGGTTAAAAAACTTTTTTTTCTATTTAAAAAAAAATCTTACAAAAACACCAATATTTTCTCGTTTCTTACACACTCCCACCTTAAATTGACCCGATACCCACTTTTCCGGCCGTTAGTTTATCACTGTGAAAGAGGAATCTTCAAATCACCAATGATAATAATTGTCTTACCTTTATTGGGAATCGAGCTTGAGACTATTAACTCATCTGGGACTGCTCCTCTTGATTCAGGGGCAAGAATAGCTCATTCTGGGCTAACTAACTCTGGTATATCTTAAACAGATGCATTCCTTTATAATATAATATAAAAAACAATCGAAAACGCATCTCTATACGTATGCCAAACATTAAAGTAAGTTTAAAAAAAAAGTGTCTCCATTTAGATAAGATTTTAAGTCCCAAAACGTATTCCTTCTCAAAGATAACACCTTTTATTCCATGATTCGCATTTTACCACACATCCGGGATTTTCAAATATTTACACAAAAATGTTGGTAGGGATTAGGGTGGTGGACCTTTAGAATAAGTATAGCCACATTTTCATGAAGGCAGAATGGGAAAACTTCGATGGAAAACCGCTTTACTTGGGAAAAAGGATGAAAAACTATTACGTTACTAAATTATCTTCAATTCATTGTGTTGGGATAAAATCTACACTTATTTCGCGCTGATAATTACGAATATCACTTCGATTTTAGTTAATACTGATTCAAAACAAGTATATTTTTAGATATTACATTAAATTTTTTGTTTTTATACTACGATGTAATAATTTTTTCATTTATTTGAGGTATTCAATGTTTAATTTTTGAAACCAATCATTATACCAGCACACGACTTTAAGACTACCTTAAATCTAGAGCAGACACTACAGCCAGCCCCTGCTCGTTAATTCATCACTATAAAAAACCACATTTCATCAATGATAAATTTTTCATCCATGTTAGGAATCGAACACAGGACCCTCAGCTCAATAGAAATACACGATACCTTTTAAGCTAAAGTGCCGGACTTGCGATTTAGTCAAAACTTCAGAGCATACGTTATAATATTGAAGTAAATTACAACATCAATGAAAGCGCAAAGAAAATATTTGATTAATATTTAAATAAAAATTCAACTCTGCGATTTTTTAAATAATTTAAAATTAGAAAGTTAATTTACTTCCTAAAGATAACGACGCTCCCTGTACGCCTGGGCTTATTATAGAAATACAATTTGCCCTACGGACAAGTGTGAGGTTTCGCCTAACTTTAGATTGTTAGGGGCTTCGGGTGTCTTATTTCTCCAAATACAAAATAAATAGTCCTCTCGCCATTGAAATACTCTTTTTAAAACAATAAAAATATAAATACAGAGAAGCCAACTTCTTTATATCCGAAAAAATTATCATATAAAGGAAGATCACATGAAATAAAATAAAAGTATTTTTTTAAACAATATTTGGGATATTTTAAAATTGTTATAAGGTTATTTTTTATTGTGAGCTATCTTGATTTGCAAGCACGGGTAAGTGAAGCAGCATTGAATAATTTATCAGAATTTTTTGCGTAAAATCGATTTGAAACTTTTTTTTAAATATCTAAGGGTTATTTGCACCTGGGACGTTATCGCTCTAGTCTAGTGGATTGCGAGTCGCTAATGACGGCAAAACACGACATTCCCTGGACTATTATCCTAAGCCAGTGTGGTGCAACTGACGGTCCACGCCCACTGAAAATGTGGCCCTCACAATATCCTGGAGGAATATTAAAGATAAGCCCTCTGTGGCAGATGTGGATTAGCTATTAACTAAAAGGTGACCTGGCGGTCTAGGGGTAAGGTGTCAGACTTCTATGCTGGTGGCCGGGGTTCAATCCCCGGTCCCGGCATAAATTTATCTGATTACCAAACCCTTCCTTCACCTCTGACAAGACATCTTGTGAATGTGGGGAATGCCAGGCCTCCACCGTGGTTCGGATTCCACGTTAAACTGTAGGTCCTCCATTTCATCTCACAATCACCCTACCATTACACATTAGTGTAAGAGCGCATAACCCGAACGGGTAGTAAGACGCGGTGCTAATAATAATAATAATAATATTAACTAAAATCATCATCATTATCATCATCATCATCATCATCATGAACAGCTTCCAGCCCCTGTCTGGGTCTGTTTGGGACATAAGACTCTCCTACACCTCTCCCCCTCCACCTTGACCCAGCCCTCTCTTCCCTCCTCCACACCCCTCCTTCCTCCCTTCAGCCATCTGTCCCTTGGTCTCGCCCTCCTTCCCTCCAACACCCTCTTGGTTATTTCCCGCGCCATTCGTCTCACTGATTCAAATAAAAATATATATTTAAAAAGGCCTTTATTAAATTTTACTATTCACTTATTTGATTAATCCGACATCTTAACTTAATCATTATTATTATTATTATTATTATTATTATTATTAGAACCGTGTCTTACTACCCGTTCGGGTTATACGCACTTACGCTAATGTGTAATGGTAGGGTGATTGTGAGATGAAATGGAGGACCTACAGCTTAACGTGGAATCCGAACCACGGTGGAGGCCTGGCATTCCCCACATTCACAAGATGTCTTGTCAGAGGTGAAGGAAGGGTTTGGTAATCCGATAAATCTGTGTCGGGACCGAGGATTGGACCCCGGCCACCACCAAATAAGTCCGATACCTTACCCCTAGACCGCCAGGTCACCTTAACTTAATCGGTATCGTGTATGCCTAATTAGCTAAGGGTCCCGGGTTCGATTCCCGACATGGCCAAAAATTAATCATGGCTGAAATATGGGTTTACCCTTTCCCATTGATGAATTAACGGCTGGTGGCTGGATGTTGTGCCTGTCCTAGTCTTAAGTTAGATTATAAGACATATAAAGTTATGACAGGCCTAGCTAACTGGTAGTGGAGATGATATATGGCTTTAGTAAAAAACTGACAGGCTGGAAACAGCAATGGATGGAAAATATTTATTTGATTGTACAGTAGCCATATTTATGTTTATAATGCTAAGTTTTTTTTTTATTTAATTTATCACCGCGTCTTACTACCCATTCGGGTTATACGCTTAAGTACTAATTAAGCTAATGGGCTAGGAATTGGGAAGGTTGGATTTAAAGGAAGTGGCCCCACATTTTCGGGGAGGGTAAGTGGAAAACCATTTAGAAAGATCACCCTCAGTTCACCCGACCGAGATTTGAATCTCGATCTCCACCATCCTCGGCAGTCGAGTTCAACACGATACTATCGCGTTAGCTAACTACACCACAGAGCTGGGCTGCTAAGTTATTAAATGAAGGTGTGTGTTCGTGCATATTTCATATACTAATACATTTTTGGGAGAGTAATATTCATATTTTTTTGTACAGCAAAATTTGAAAAGTTCCACTAACAAAAAATTCCATTTATAAATAAATATGGAAAGTAATAGTTTATTATGTGTTGTTTTATGACCCCTAGTTAAGTTGTTAGTATTACTAAATAAAATATATTCGGCCCACAGTGAAAACTATACTCAGATTTGGCCCTTGCGATGAAAAACGTTGGACCACCCTGTGCTAAAAAAAAATACCGCACTTACAGGTCATTAGCTCTCCACCGCGGCGTGGTCATTGACACTTGATTATTGTATCGATTACCACAAAGCGTGGTTAACGATGCTTTCTCTACCGTCACATGGAAAATCAGCTAACAAGGGAATTAGTATTTTAATAATATATATTTTATATAAGGCGTCACTCTTGTGTTGGAGTGGCCTGCTGATGATGAGGAGACCGGGCTTTGAATCCCGGTTGGGTCGACTGAGGGTGGCTTTTCATAAATAGATTCCCCTCTCCTTCCACGCAAATGCGGTTGTACCACCTCTAAAATGCTTCCTTCTTCATCCATATCCCAGTAGAGTAGTTATATCTGCGTACAACCTGAACAGGTAGTAAGACGCGGTAAAAAAAAAACTCTACACATTACAAATAGTACAATACCGCCCTCCGTTCACACATAGGCCCCGCCTACATCTGTTCCCCCACAAACCCTCTCACACGCACACACGACGTTGACTATATATATATATATATATATACACACACATTCAACGTACACGATATAAAGTCCGTTCATCGTAGGAATTGTTTTCTGAAAGGCCTTTTTCCCTACCAGAAATCTATTATATAGTAGGATATTGGTAGGAAAAAAGACGTTTAAGAGAGTAATTCCTACCATGAATGAAGTATATTTTAGTATTTATATGCCTTTTCCCCACCAACTGATTGTAAAACGGTACAGCGAAAAAGTACCCCAAGTAGTTGCCCAGAGTTAAATAAAGCTTCCTTTGAAACAACGCTGTAGTCCAACATGATCTAAGGTTCGATTCTCGGCATTGCCAAAATGTGTGTCATTGGTTAAATGTTGGTCTTCCCCCTTTCACGTTGATAAATTAACGGACTTTGTGACTGGATGTCAAAGTACCCTTAAAATATTTATTTCCATAAAATAATGACGCAATGTAACTATATTTTTTCGCGGTCATTGAACTAAAGTTGGGCCTGACCACTTCCTTGTAAATGACTCGAATTCATCCACCGCCCTCCCTCAGAGACCAGATGGCATTGAGTACGAATGTGTTGATGACACCCAGCATCCCAGGGACGTACCGGAAATACATCTCCATACAATAATGTCTGTTAGCGGCACGAGGCTAGACGTTATGTCACGGTTGGTAGCAATGGGAGTGATGAAGAGAAGAAGAGGGGGAGGGGGTCTTATAGCAGGCGAGACAATGAATATTTCACGGGAGAGTGATGTCAGTGACTACGTACCGTAAACAATAACTCACGACGTAGCCGTATGATTGAACAGTCCGTATCTATTGTTTGAGAGTACGCGCACCAGGGTGTTCGGAAAATAAAGTGGGGGTTGGGGGGGGGGAGTTGTAGTATTGTAACAGTCATATGGTAAAATCTCCCTTGACGGACACCTCTGAATATCATATTAGTCCTTATAACGGACGGATTAAATTTCACCGGCAAAAAAAAATTGCCAATTATGTGGAAACAACTTCCTTATAACTAAGGCGAATACTTTTATACATACATATCTCTGAATAGTGGATAATAATTTTAAAAAAACCGTTCCTATACAGTATTTTACTGTAGGAGTGTCAGAAATGCCATTGTCTCGCGTGAAGAATGAGCAGTCCTGACTTCCTACTCAGTCTAGGGGAACTTTCTAAAATAAACTATGTAGTAATGACTGCGGTAACTCAAGGTCATACCTTCCTTCTCTTCCAAGCCATCAGCGGGGGTCGTTCCATCAGTAAAATTTGTGCTCGTGAACACGTATAAGCCCACAGTACATTTCATTTCATTTGCGTACTGTTCTGTGTATAATACAATCTGTAAGTGGGCTACATACAATATTTTCACTTGTCATCATAATTTTCCTGCATCCAATATCACGCATAGCAGTAGTTAACGTATTGTAGTTAATATCAACAGTTCAATCACTTTTATTTTTTTAAATATATTTATTTTTACATTTAACGGACACTTCTTAGTAACTTGGTATCGAGGGATTTAATAAGGTTCCCGGGAGGAGTTTTTAAAATTATACACCCAGCCCTAAAATTAAGGGTGGTTTACTGGAGGTCAAAAAGAGATAAAATTGATTTTATCAAAATCTGCTCTGATGATTTTAATTAAATTTTGTATCTAGACATTGTATAACACTACAAACAAAATGGCAATCCTTGTTTTTCCATGAAAATTAATTTAAGGGCACCTAAGAGAACCAGAATTTTCCAATTTTGATCATATCCCCGTTACTAAAATATGAAATAGCTTATCTTTGTAAAGTTGTGGTATTATCAAAACTAAAAATATTTTAATTTAGAATATATATATTTATAAAACCAACAGTTTCTGAGTTATAAGTAAATATAGGCCTATATATACATTTTTGATGGACCACTTTTAGATATGGAATTGATTGTAATGCCCTTTGGTTGACCAAGATGTCCCTCTTTTATCAATGTTTTTGCAACTGTGTATATTATTTCCTTTCACAAATTGTACGAGTTATGTAGCAAGTTAAATTTATCTACTTTGAGCAGAAAAAAAAGAGAAAGTTTGTACGGTGCAACGTACTCTTTATTTTTAAAATACTTATAATCAAAACCTATAAAATAACACTAATAATATAGTACCTTCGATATTATCAATGTTGATTATGAAAAAATATATATATCTGTATTTTCTAAACGTTTATTGAAACCAGCATCCTACTACTATAAAATAGTACGTGATTGTATTATCATACTTGACATGAGTATTTATTAAGGATTTCTCTGGTAGTAGCAATTAAGAGATGTCAGCTGATTTGATTAATCACATTCTCATTAGTTTCCTTTCTTGATACGCGTTTGATTTGACTTGCTAAAACTCCACGTGGACTATGTTAATACAGATATATATATATATATATATATATTTGCTAGCTAAATAAACCAAGTCATTAAAATCCCTTATCTTGGACGTATGCCAACAGAACTCGGACACGCTAACTATAACCACTTTGGACGCAAAAGAGAGAGAGCTTTTTATCATAAATCGATACTACGTTTTCAACTACTATTCTGTGTGTAATTTAGCAGACGAGACAGCGAGCGAAAAATCACCGGACCTACATCAACTGCGCTGCGCCAATATCGCGGGGATGAAAATGATAGGGATGCCAACCTTTCTTAAAATAAAATGAAAGGCTTTTTTTTTTTGCAGACTGCAGTTCTTATCCAGGGGGTTGGTAGCTCTGTGATCAGAACCGCCCCAAAGGGGTGTGCAAATGGTGTGTTTAGACAGCTCCACGCTTGCTTGGTAGGCTCCTTATATAGGCAACCTAGAATTTTTTATTTTTTTATTTTGCACCACGTCTTACTATCCGTTTGGGTTATACGCTTAAGCACTAATTACACTAATGAATTAGGAATTGATAAGGTTGAATTTAGAGAAAATGAACCCGCAATTGCGTGGAGAGTTAGTGGAAAACTATTTAGGAAAAACCACCTTCAGTTCACCCGACCGAGATTCGAGCCTCCATATCCCCGTCCTCGTTGGTCTAGCTCAACATGACTGGTGCTTTAGGTAACTACGCCACTGAGGTGGGTGGCATTCTAGAAAATATTGTCTAGTGTTAAAACAGTTAAAATTAATAAAAACATAAACATTTGGTTTAATTTATTGAACAGGTGCTACGAGTTCTCAATTTTAACTCCACCGATTAGCATTTGTCTGTCTGTGGTGAATATGTATCAGGACAAATTTGAACGCATTCACCGATTAAATTAAACTTGCCACAGTTTTTCAATGTTTATTCTCACAGATCATGTTCGTTGAGGAAGAAAATCTAAAGAAGGAATGGGGAGAAATCAACCCTTATATGTATAAAATCACGGCTACTAGCATTAATTATTATTACAGGTATTTCTTTTAGGGCATTTCCTGACACCTTATAAATACGTCTGAAAATTTGTATATAGGTGCATACTACTGTAATAACTATAGATCTGATGTTAGGCGCTAAAAAAAAATCAAAATAGGCAATAAAAAGACACTAACATTCTTAAAAATAGGCACCAAGAAGGGCAATATTTTTTAGTTTAGTGTTGAGTCTTTAAAAATAAGTACTGACATTTTATGGCAATATAGGCCTAACAAAGACGCAATCTGTGTGGAACATGAATATATTTTATAAACAACTTGCTATCAAATTAAATAAATATTTAAACCATGCTTTATCTATTTATTATTATTATTAGCACCACGTCTTACTGCCCGTTCGGGTTATACGCACTTACGCTAATGTGTAATGGTAGGGTGATAGTGAGATGAAATGGAGGACCTACAGCTTAACGTGGAATCCGAACCACGGTGGAGGCTTGGCATTCCCCACATTCACAAGATGTCTTGTCAGAGGTGAAGGAAGGGTTTGGTAATCAGATAAATCTATGCCGGGACCGAGGATTGAACCTCGGCCGCCAGCATAGAAGTCTGACACCTTACCTCTAGACCGCCAGGTCACCTTTTATGTATTTAATTAGGACAATATACCCAAGTACACACATGTTGATTTACACTTTATATAACGAAACCGAATAAAATAATACATGTTTGACATTCTGATTCACTGTCAGCATACAAGAGTCCTTGGCAGTCACTAAGAAACAGTCAATGATTGCACATTATAACAAAATACTTCTTCAAATTTTCCACTTTTAAGTTTTGTCTTGAATCAGACAACACATTTTTCAGTATTGAAAATGATATCTCCACTTCTACTGGTGTTATTGGAGCATTTTTAAACAGCGCTACAGTGGTTGGATCAATATCAGTTGAAATATTGTTTTCCCCTCTAAGAATCATCCCTATGTCTTTTAACTGCTGAAATTTCCCATCATCAGCAAGAACCCGCTCGCATTTTTCCCGTACAGTTCGGCCTGCAGCACCTGGAACCTCTTGAATTCTCTGCACAACTTTGTCCATGATGTCCACTGAATTTACCAGTATTTTATTTCTCTCTTCAAGACAATTGATCACATTTAGTAATGTAGAATAGTTGGCAGCAATGAAAGCCAAACCATTTCATACAATCTCCTTCAACAGCAACTATTTCACAATGCGTATCGACGATGCATCATCCATCTTCACGCATATTGTTAACAATATCCAGAATATTGTTAAAGTTGCTGGCCTAATACAAAGCTTCAGATAGCCACGTATCCCATCTAGTTAATAATACTAACTCCACAGGTAAGGATATTTCAGAGGAAAATTCTTTGAACAACTGCATCTTGGTCAGAGACAGGGCCGGATTTACGACTCTGCTGTCCGTCGGCACTAGATAATTTGCCGCCCACTTTTCCTATCATAATTTCTCTAAATCTCCGTTTTCCCCGTGCCACCCCTCATACACCGACACATAGATATCATATAAACAAGTGCTATCTGTGGGATGACAAATGAAAAGTGCTCACATTATAGTATTATGTATTATAGTGAGGTTTTAAAAGTAGTAATAATCTAAGCAAAGACTAAAAAAATTGAATAAATACTCTTACACTATCACAACACACAAGTTCAAATATTATATAATTTAAAAATATATAAAGTCTGCATTTTTAAACTGTAGAACGTGTTATTACAGACAAAATATTAGCATATTCACAATAAGAAAATAGTCTATAATATCTTTAGCGTTGATTTCTGCTGAGCGAACTGGTCGATGATACCATATAAATCCATTTTATCCAATAAGTGACCTTCATTTAAGACGATTGTAAGTGAATTAAGGCGATACTCTGTCATGTTGTTACGCAGATACAGCAAACCACAACACTCACACACACGATGAAGCCATACAACTATTTTAACTGGTAGAAAAAGATATGTATTATTTTCGTCATTCAAAATTTGCCGCCCCTAAGATCTGCCGCCGTAGGCACGTGCCTACTAGGCCTATACGTAAATCCACCCCTGGTAATAGATTTAAAAAATAGCTTCTTTGTGTTGGAAATCAAAGCATCTACATTCCAACAGTTTTATTACAATGAAAAGTTAATTTCAAAAATCAAGTAAATAGTCATTTATAGGCATTATACATGAAAAACGTCAAAAATATATTTGCTGTACACAAATCTAGTACACTGAAATAAACTTAAAGTAAGTAATTTTTATGATATCTGTAACAATAAGGTATAGGCATTTTGCCTAGCATCTGGTCTTTAGTACAGTAGGCCCGTGGCTTCTTTGGTGCTGACTGACAGCTCACAGCTGACTTCTGACAGTAAACATTTGGTATAATACCTAAATTTTGACCGTCAGAAGTTACAGCTGCTAAACACATGTTTTTGCAGATCATATGGTTTGGCGTAGGGATACATTATTTGGTCTGGTAACTTTTCAAAGCCTTTAGCTGTCAGTTTTCAGTCAGCACCAAAGAAACCATGGGGCTACTGTAGTATAGACAGAAGTAGTGTAGAAATAGTACAGTAGTATTAAAATTAGAAATAACTTATATTTGACAGACACAAAACTTACTTAAACCATTTTTACGTAGTAGTACTTCAAGCTGTGTGATACGCAGCTGTCCCTTTTGATAAATAATAGTTATTTCATTCATTACCATGTATTACTACCCATTTAGGGTTACACACGTATGAACTAATTACACCAATGTGTTATGGATGAGGAAGATAGAATTTAGATTAAATGTACAAACATTATCTACGTGTAGGGAGAGTAGAAAACAATTTAGGAAATATCATCCTCGGGACATTCGATCAGTATTCGAAACTAAATCCCCCCGTCATCGGAAGTCCAGTCTACTGCGAGAGTAACACTTTCAGACAATTACATTACCAAAGTGGATTGATATAAATAATATTCGTACCAATAAAATTATATGAATAATAAAGTGGAATACTGTCAATGTTCACTGAAAATAATATTTTTTTATTTTCTAAAAGTTTTTTCTACCAGAATTTTACTATATATATCTTCGTTGGCAAATTCTGGAATAAAACCAGGGTCCCATAAACTGGTCGGTGGACCACTCCCTCGTCCTCCTCCCCCTTGGGGGAAGGGCTCCAAGACGTAACTCACCTGTGTTGTGGATCAGCAAGTAGCTGGTGAGGTGGTGGATGGGCCTTCTCAGATACCGCCTCCAATATACTCTCTGTCTCTTCCTCCTGTAGGCTAGCTGCCGCCCCCGGCCGCATTGATTCGAAGCCCCCGCCTCCTCCACGTCCCTTGACCACCTTTCGCGTAGGAGACGTCTGAAAGAAAGTCAAACTATGCATGCATCATCGTCCAGTGACTGCGAAAACTTATTTATTGAAGGGGGAGGCAAGGGAAGAAAAGTTATTTCAGGGCTTCACCTTCTACTCTCTTCCCCACCTCCCTCCCCCCCCCCACACACAAAAGTTGGAAAATTGAATGTGCTTTACAGCTATTTATATTTGTCATCTTCCCCAATTTTTGAAAATTAGATTATTTTTATAAGCTATTTTCCCCATAATAACCTTTTTGAAATTTGTATGCTTCTAGAAGTTATTTAGTGTGGTCAATCTTTGAGAATTTGATGCTTTCAGAAAATAACTGTTATGTTCCTTGAGTGAAATTATTCAAAATTAGATACATTTAGAAGATATTTGAAGTGGTCATTCGGTCAAATTTCTTAAAATTTGAATGGCCCTAGAAACTCTTTAAGACTGCTACTAGCCTGATATTTTTTTTTCTGACAGCTGTCTCTAAAAGCTATTCGAAGGGATCATTGTAAACACTATGGAATCAATCGCCCCACTTTGGGCATCGATTGTAACACTAGGGATCAATCGCCCCTCTTTGGGCGTTGATTGAAACGCTACGGATTAATTCCCTGATATAATAATGCTGTGATGATGTTTAGGTTGTCTAAAGCTCCGTGCTCGAGCACTAATTAGAACGGTATGATTAATAAATGTGAAAGAAAACTGTTGATGGCCGTGTATTCACACACGATTTATTTAAATGACATCTGTTTATCACTTATACAAACTACAATTAAATGCTTTATATCACTGCACACTTGTGATATTAATGTAAGTTATTTTATACTGTGTTAGACTGACTGCGTTGTGCGTGGGCGGGATCTCACTAGAGATGTTTGGATCCCAGAGATGCATTAAACATACGCACAATGGTTTATATATGACATACCCCTTGCCTTTTTCTCCCCTCATCAACAGTGTAAAAACCAACTAATAGAAAGAGTCCTGGCGACAGGTTTTGTGAAGGCTAGCTTCTTATTGGTATAGGGAATTGGCGTCTTCGCCAAATACTGCGGAGTTGTTCCTTTTAACAGGAAATAGCGCAGTTGTTCTTTTAACAGGAAATATGGTATAAAAAATATATTTTAAAGGTGTAATCCTTTTCCCATTATTTCTGAGAAACGCGTGTTTCTTCATGGATGAATCTTAAAAGGATACTCTACATATATTACTTTAAAGAAAAATTATATTCATCCATGACTTTTTATATAATTTAGAGTAATCTAAACCAATATCATTACATCTTCTACAACGAATTTTTTTAAAGTCATTCGAAGTTTGATTTAAGGCCATCTTCCAGCTTCATATTTGTTAATATCAGAGGATTTTTAATATATATGGAAGGCTGATTTATTCCAGGGGGCAATGCCCTCTCATCTCCCGGTTCCGCCAACTTTGTCAATATTTCAGAATACAAACTCTAGCATGCGATACGTAATTATTTTATAATTTTTTCCATGCATCTCACTAACCATTTAGTTTATACGCATACACATATCTTAAGTTCGTATAATTTTGATGTTACAAGAATCATAATAGTTATTTTTAACACGAGTGTTACACGCACCGCTGGGCACATGGTAAAGGGCAAGGAAGGGCAAACCACTGGCCCCAGGTGTGTTCAATCCAGCCGTGAGATAAATAATCTAGATCTGTTGCATTGTGTTCCATTATACTGCCACCCTGACCTTCAACATTTCCATTCTTGGTAGATCATGCTTAGAAATATATGGCAATGTTTGCATTCTCATATTAATGCGACCAAGTGTTTTCAACCATGAAACTTAGGTTAAGTGATCTTAGAAACCGACTTACTAATGAACATATATTAATCTCTTGAGAATCACCTCCTCACAGTTTCACTCATCTCAGACCTAATCATATAAATCTTCTGAACAAACTTAAAAACATTCAAAGCCATTAAGATTTTTATGATTTTTTGTATTCTAAACGTATCTAAACTTATTAATGTCAGTTTATTATATGTGTTTATCATACATATTTTAGTAAACTTTTGGTCCGTCAATATTTTTTATCGTTTTGATTTATCTCACCAGTAAGTAAGTT
>CABFOW010000645.1:106679-125624 GCA_902141385.1 Timema californicum
TTACACATCTCCGGGATAGGGTGTAACCCTCTTTTGGTCTAGTTTTATGCTGACAAAGAAGTTGGGGTTCAAATCCTGGCTGGATATAGTGAGGATAATTTTTCCGAAATGGCTTACCACTCTTTCTTCACGCAAATTCAGGTACATTTTCTTTAAATTCTATCTTCCTCATTCCTACCTTATACAGCCCGGACAGGTTGTAAGACGTGTAGATTAAAAAAAATCCTCCATCGGCGTCTATCTAACCGTATTAAGCGTTTTTATCATGCTATAGGAGTATAAATGAGGAAAATAGAATTTAGAGGAAATGTACCCGCTGTTGATTAGAGAGAGGGTGGGAATTTTTGATTAAAATTAGTCCCCATAAAACATAATATATGTTATTAATTACGTAGTCTAAGAGTTAGGGGGGAAGGGGTATCAGGTGTAATATGACGAATTTTGACAGTATTCCTTAAATTTCATCTATAACGCGATTATACTCCATTTATTTATCAATGTATTCATCTGACAGCTAGAAAAAGTTACTAGATCTACTTTAACGTCGGTGACCTGGCGGTCTAGGGGTAAGGTGTCAGACTTTTATGCTGGCGACCGGGGTTCAATCCCCGGTCCCGGCACAGATTTATCTGATTACCAAACCCTTCCTTCACCTCTGACAAGACATCTTGTGAATGTGGGGAATGCCAGGCCTCCACCGTGGTTCGGATTCCACGTTAAACCGTAGGTCCTCCATTTCATCTCACAATCACCCTACCATTACACATTAGCGTAAGTGCGTATAACCCGAACGGGTAGTAAGACGCGGTGCTAATAATAATAATAATAATAATAATATAAATGAGGAAGATAGAGTTTAGAGGAAATGTACCCGCTGTTGAGTAGAGATAGGGAGGGAATTTTTTTATTAAAATTAGCCCCCATAAAACATAATATATGTTATTAATTACGTAATCTAAGAGTTAGGGGGAAAGGGGTATCAGGTGGAGTATGACGAATTTTGACAGTATTCCTTAAATTTAATCTATAATGCTATTATACCCCATTTATTTATCAATGTATTCATCTGACAGCTAGAAAAAGTTACTAGATCTACTTTAACGTCAAGTCATGTGACCTGTTGTTGGCACATTTGATACTTATTATCAATACATATAATATTAATTTAGTTAAAAGTAAAATGCTCTCAATGTTTACCGGAATAAAAAGTAAAAGTATTCCAAATATCCATTCATAAGAAAGTCAAGGTATATATATTCAATTCTAGCAGCAATAATACGTAATACAAACAGGTACAAAAATAAAATTGGAAAGTTAACAAGCTATTATTATTATTAGCACCGCGTCTTACTACCCGTCTGGGTAACAAGATATTAATTGAGTAAGTAGAATGTGAGTAGGCTACTATGATTTGACAGAACAGGCAGGCAGGCAGGATATTGGCATGGTCAAAATGGTATCATCAATAAATTAAAAGTGTTTCCTTTAATTCATTCTTTAATTAACTGTATTTTGTGTTGGGTTATTTGTGTTTGTTGTTGAATTATTTAAGTATAGGCACCAGTGAGTTGTTAACATCTCACCTGATATCAAGGAATGTAAAATTCAAAATATACAAAGCAATAATTTTACCAATTGTTCTCTGTGGGTGTGAAACGTGATCTTTTACCTTACTTAACCAAAATTAATTTAGAATGTTCGAAAACAAGGTGCTTGGGAATATATTTGGTCCAAAAAGGCATGAAGCTACCGAAGCGTCGAGGTTAAATAATGATTATTATTACTATTATTATTAGCACCGCGTCATACTACCCGTTCGGGTTATACGCACTTACGCTAATGTGTATTGGTAGGGTGATTGTGAGATGAAATGGAGGACTTACCGTCTAGCGTGGAATCCGAACCACGACGGAGGCCTGGCATTCCCCACATTCACAATTTGTTATTAATACACGTATAGTCAGAGGTGAAGGAAGGGTTTGGTAATCAGATGAATCTGTGTCGGGACCGAGGATTGAACCCCATACCACCAGCACAGAAGTCCGACACCTTACCCTTAGACCACCAGGTCACCCTTTAATAATGATGAGTTAAATAGCATGTACTCATCACAAGGCATTGTTAGGATGTTTAAGTTCCGTAGTTTACGGTGGACAGGACATGCAGCACGAATGGGAGAATCTAGAACTTTGTTCACTGTTCATTGACTGGCAAACCAATGGGAAGAGATCATTGATAAGACTGAGCCATTGTTAAGGTAAAGAACCAAATTAATGTATGGGGCTAAAATTTAGTATAACTGACCTAGTCCTCTTCAATATGCCATTTGCCTCCTTTTAACCCCTGAATCTCAGATGTTAGCCACCATTATCGGCTTTACTTTTTTCCCGCTCTACGTAAGGAAGTTTGCCGACTTGCGCAAGAATTATATCACTGAGAACACTTTCCATTATCTCTTTAAGTAACCAACTGACGCCATTTATGCGTCGGTTATACGACATCCCTGTGGCTGGATGACTGAGTCATTATGAAGGCCAAACATAGGCTTAACAATTTATTTTATTTTTTGTATACTGTTTATTTCCTACTGTCCAACCTATTCGCATATTTTCAATGAACGTGGGGGATGAGGAAGAAATGTAGCTGCATCTTATTGGAAAAACATTTAAAAAAACAACTTAGTAGACCCGTAAGTGATGAACATTCCAAACTCACCTGTAGTGGTAGACCAGACCATACAAGACTGATTCCTTATCTCGATTGTCTACTGATGCGGTTTGTTCGATCTAGGAATGTGAAAGGTCCACTTTTTAAATTCGAAGTGATATCTAATCGGGTATATTACATTTTACTCGAAACCAAATCAAAGTTGGAATATTATGTATTAATAAGGTTTTGTGTTAAAAAACATACTACATTGTACCAAATTATATCACTTAGTCTCCAGAACTTTAACATAATTAGTACATATACGTATAACCCAAACGGGTAGTGAGATGCGGTGGATGAAAAATTATAAACTTTGTATAATATTTTAAACACTAAAATCGTATATATATATATATAATATTATTATTATTATTTAGCACCGCGTCTTACTACACGTTCGGGTTATACGCTTCAAGTACTGATTACGCTAATGGATTAGGAATTGGGAAGGTTGAATTAGAGGAAGTGAACCCGCATTTGTGTGGAGGGGGAGTGGAAAACCATTTAGGAAAAACCACCCCCAGTTCACTCGAACGAGATTAGAATCTTGATCTCCCCGTCCTTAGCGGTCGAGCTCAACACGACTAGCACGTTAGCCAACTACGCCACCGAGGCGGGTTGTATATATAATAGTTTTATTGAAAAAATGTACAGATTTCATCCAAAATTGATAAATCATTGCAACTTTTTTATCTGTTCGGGCTATACGATAAACGCATATATGAAAATTACTTAAATGGGGTAAGATTTAAGAAGGAAGCATTTTAGAGGTGACCTACACGCATTTGCATGGAAGGAGAGTGGGAAACCATTTTTTTTAAACCTCAGTAGACCCAGCCGGGATTATAACCAAACAATTCAGCCTCTGAAGTGGACTACGTGTTGTTAAGTTACTAAAAACTTGTGTAATGTACATTTCATTTACCCTATAAGGTAGCAAGTTTACCTTTCATTCTAAAACAATCGTATAGCTTAGAACATAAGGTAAGACTGGCAACCTTTCAGGATAAACGGAGTGTATTAACAATAAAAACTGAAAACAAAAGTAAACCTAGTTTTTTGGCAGTTGCATTTTTGTTGACAAAATTTCGTAATTGTAGAAACTGAACATTTTTTTTCGAGCGAAATCAAAGTTGGCGGATATTCAAAGACAAGCCGAAATTTTTGAATGTTCATACTCCTCTTAGTCTTGGTTCGATTCTAAGCTATATCTAATAAAACGATATTTCTCTATATGTTTATTTGTTTGCTATATTACAATAACTAACACCAAACATTAGAATTATTAAAAATGTAATAGGGCGTGGAATATTACCCGGTAGGCCAGGGTTTAAACAATAGCAAAGAGAACCGTTTCGGTGGCCGCATACTCTAACGCGCTATACTTGCAGTAGACTAGAATGCCGAAGAGGGTGGATTGAGGTTCGAATCTCAGTCGGGTGTACTGAGGGTGGTTTTTACAAAATTGTTTTCCACTCTTACTCCACAAAAATGTGGGTACATCTCCTCTAAATATAGCCTTCCTAATACCTAAACTCATTAGCGCAATTAGTACATAAGCGTATAACCTGAACGGTTAGTAAGACGCGGTGCTAAAAAAAAAATAACAAAGTACAGATTTTTAATGCAATATGGGTTTCTTATTATATCCTCAAGTGAATTCTGGTTTTCGGTTAAACAATTGTACTTGCTTCTAGATTGTCCACAGCTCTGGGAGGTTCGAGTTTGATTTCAGTCGCTGTTGTTAGCCCAAGATATTTTATATTTGTATAGGAGCTCATACTGCTATATAATCAGTACATATAATACCGAAACCACTACTACTAGATGTCTAAGTAATAAGTGCACTGATAGTTTGTAAGTCATGTGTGTGTCATATGTGTGTTTAGAAAGGGCAGATGACCTGGTGGTCTAGGGGTAACTTGCCGGACTTATGTACTGAGGGTACGGGGTTCAATACTCCATCCCGGCACAGAATTATCTGATTACCAAACCCTTCCTTCACCTCTGTCAATACGTGTATTAATCACAAATTGTGAATGTGTGGAATGCCAGACCTCCACCATGGTTCGTATCCCACGTTAAACTGTAGGTCCTCCATTTCATCTCACAATCACCCTACCATTACACATTAGCGTAAGTGTGTATAAACCGAACGGGTAGTAAGACGCGGTGCTAATAATAATAATAATAATAATAATAATAATAATAATAATAACAAAAATGGAAAGTGCACTTCAAATACCACAGGAAAAATCAAACATTCAGTTTGGTCTGACCATATTCGTTATATTCGTGTTTGTTTACCACCACAACATCTCTGACTTCATTTCTAATTTAATATTTTCTGGTTTTCCCTGTGACGCTTCATTTGCTTCCAGTATCCGCCTTATAGCTTCTTTTTTTACAATGTCTTACTCTTTTGTTAAAGTAATATTGCCATGGTAAGAAAACTTTTAAAAAATACAAGCAATATGTGTATAGTGGCAATCATTGATACAAGCAGTGTCGTGTATTGGAGCGTTGACAGGGTAAGCATAGCTTGTTTAAGCTTATATCTACGACATTCTCTCCCCAACTTGGTCACATTTCACCCCTCATACATAAGTTCTGCACTACATACCTGCTACCTGAGATGGGTAATGCAACCTAGTTAATCCGAACTCCAGTTGTGACAAAGATTGTTCATATAAGCGAAAATTTGGATAAATCGGGAGAATACTAAGGGTTTTTAGGGAAAATAGTGTATTTTCACTCATTTTAAATTATAGTTGAACGAGTTTAGTAAAATTTACATGAATGTTGGTCCCGACTGAAATTCGAACTCCAATCTCCTCGTCTTAAACAGGCCAATATATCACGAAATTGACTCCTCTGACCTTGTGACCATCGAAGCGGGTAGTTTACAAGTAGACCTAAAGTTTCAGCTGACCTTGCTCCTCCTCGACCCCTTCTGCCACACCACTGGATACAGGTAGCTATAGTGTGACTACTCCCTAGTTTGTAGTTATACAACAGGCGCTCGCTTTGCTCGTTGGGGACTACGCCCCCAACCTCCCAGTGAATTTTCTTTGCCAGTGGATGTAAGCTAATGTAATTCCAGAACTTATATATATATATATATATATATATATATATGTATATATAATCTTACCGTTTAACCACAAAAGACCTCCAAAGAAAAGTCCACACCGACTTTATAGTTGTTCCACCATTTTGAATTTTTTTTCGGGAAATTTTTAACTTTTTGAAATTCTCCCGTCGGTTACAGGCTAAAATCTATAAGTTTGCCAAATTTCAAGTTTCTAACTCATTTGGAAGCGGGTAAACATTATTGTCAGTGAGTGAGTCAGCCATGTGGCTTTATAGAAGTATATTATTATTATTATTATTATTAGCACCGCGTCTTACTACCCGTTCGGGTTATACGCACTTACGCTAATGTTTAATGGTAGGGTGATTGTGAGATGAAATGGAGGACCTACAGTTTAACGTGGAATCCGAACCACGGTGGAGGCCTGGCATTCCCCACATTCACAAGATGTCTCTTGTCAGAGGTGAAGGAGGGGTTTGGTAATCAGATAAATCTGTGCCGGGACCAAGGATTGAACCCCGGCCGCCAGCATAGAGGTCTGACACCTTACCCCTAGACCACCAGGTCACCAAGAAAAGTCCACACCGACTTTAAAGTTGTTCCACCATTTTGAAATTTTTTAACTTTTTGAAATTCTCCCGTCGGTTACAGGCTAAAATCTATAAGTTTGCCAAATTTCAAGTTTCTAAATCATTTGGAAGTGGGTGAACATTAATGTCAGTGAGTGAGTCAGCCGTGTGGCTTTATAGTAGTATAATATAAGATAAAAGGTTATTAGAGCTACTTTTGTACAACCCTTACCAATGGCACGTGAACTAAACTTCAGGATCGTCTACTATGGGTTAGCTGGAGATGGAGGGGTCTGGGTTTGTATCTCAGCCAGGTACATTGAGCGCGTGTTTTTAAGTGGTTTTTTCTCTCTTCCTCTAAATCAGCGTTTTTTAACCAGTGTGCCGTGAAGGTTCTGAAGATATTTATATTTCCTAAATGACTTCCCACACCCATTCATGCAAATGTGGGTACACTTCCTCTAAAATTAAACCTTCCCGATCACTAACACATTATATTAATTAATACATAGACGTATATCCAAAACTGGTAATAAGACGCGGTGCTAAAGAGAACAACTAATAAGATAGCAGGACAAACACATATACAAATGATAAACATCGTCATAAAACCCACCCGGAATTGAACTAAGGTCACCCTAGACTTGTGGCAGACCACTCGAGTCATAGAGAAGGGCAGAGCCCCAGTAAAATGCTGACGAAACACTAATATTACCTCGGTGTCAGTTAAAAGCCGTCTCCTATTCATCGCCGCGGGCCGTCATATTGATCTTGCAAGAATTTCAGACATCGACCCTGAAGCAATGGCCTGTTTTAAGTTCAATAGGTCATGAGTTCATTCACATTTACAGTCCCTCAAATTTTCAACAACTATTTAACAGCCCCCCCCCCCACCCCCACCCCGTGATTAAGATGGAAGTTTTTGTGTTGTATATTTCAAGGATGAAAAATTAACTATATTTGTGAAAATGCTTTTAATTTTTTTTAAATATGCAAACTATAGATTTTTTTAGCAACGCGTCTTACTACCCATTCGGGCTATACGCGTATGTACACATTACGTTAATGGTTTTAAGGATGAGGAACGTTATATTCTTAGGAAACGCACCCAAATTTGCGTGGAGGGAGAGTGGAAAACCATGTTGGAACAACTGGTACATCCGACTGAGTTTCGAACCTCGATCTCCCAGTCATCGGCAGTATAGTAAATTGTAAAAGTAACGCCTTAGACCATTCTTCTACCGAAGGGGGTAATGAAGATGTAGTTGTAGGCCTATAGTAGAAAGTACCTATTTGAAAGTACAAACATATTTCTTTGCTCTCAACAGTGATAATATTTAACTCTATTACTAGTGCTATTTTATGGGTATTGATGTTATCTATTATAAGTGACAACCAAAGATAGCATGACTTGACGTATGAAGGAATACATTAAAACATATCTAGCTACGTTTGTAATTGTCAGATACATTCAGATATATTCCTTACTACCAAAATTCCACTACACATCTATACAATATTATACACACAAATATTGCCAGTAATTTATTTTAATTTGAAGATTGTTTGGCGAACTAAAGATTTCTTAGAACCGCGTCCTATTACCTGGTAAGGTTATACAAATATATACTAATTGTTACGCTAGTGAGTTAATTATTAAAGTTGAATCAGGAGGTGTTTTACTCACATTTGCGTGGAGGGAGCGTGGAATTTTTCTTTTGGGAAAAACCGCCCTCAGTACACCAGACAAGAATTCGAACCCATCTCTTTGTCATCGATAGTCTTATCTATTGTGAGAGTGACGCCTTAGGCCATGTGGCCACCGAAGCAGGTAACCAAATATTGACTTACCTTTTATTAGAAATATAATAAAAATGCATTTCAAAGCACAAATGATGACCTTGAATTTTTTTAAAGGTTTGATCCAACTTGATATGTTTTATACCCGTGTTGGTAAGCATAAGGAGTAAATGTCAGGCCTATCTAGTCTAGTTTCCCAATAACGAGAAGGTTGAGGTTCAAATACCAGCTGTGTGCACTGAGATTTTTTGTTTCTTAATGGTTTCCCAGCTCTCCTTTCACGTAAATGCTGATACATTGCCCCTCAAAGTCTTCCTTATTTCTGTCTAACCTCATTAGTGTGAATATACAGATATTCCGGACGGGCAGTAAAAACGCGGCGCACAAAATCTTGCGGCCGGGCCTGTCAGTAATTAGAGTATGTATGTGGTCATTTCTTAATAAGAAATTAATATTAACATTCTCCCCTTTCACTCGGCTTCGAAACTGCTGATGTAATGAAAGTGATACCTTGTTTAATAACTCTGCGATGTATTACCGCGCAACGTCGACATTGTCTAATGAGACACTTTAGTACCTGGGAGCTTACGTAACCTCGCCAATTTACTGGCGACAATGACCGTGAGAAAGTTAGTTCGAAAGGGGGAGTATGTTTATATACTTAAAACGCGGAAGAGAAACTTAAATTAATAATAATAATAATAATAATTAACTCGTTAGCAAAGGCGACCTCAGTGTTCTTGGGGTAAAGTGCTCGTTTCAGGAATCGATGGTCGGGTGCTCAAATCCAACCGGGGTCGATGGATTTTTCTTGAGTGATAAAAATTTATAGCACAACTTCCTTTGGAGGAGAAGTAAAACCGTCGGTTGTAGTAGTAAAAAAGTCCTGGAAGGTATGTGAAAGTACCGTTCTCGGATAAATTGGTAGGACTTTTCACTCTCATTCATAGAAATTCTCCTGTGTTGATATAATCAGTTGGTTCGGAAAGTGCACGTTAAATACCTGAAATAAATATGAAACAAACCATTTTTAAATCTTTCTTTCTCTGATGTAATTTACTTAATCAACTAATATATAAGCCCACATCGGCGGGCGCGTGTTGTAAATGTCAAAATCATTTAGTTTGGTTTGCCAGTGACGGGGATGCTGAGGTTTGAATCCCGGTTGGTTGTTCTGAGGGTAGTTTTCCCTTGATGGTTTCCCACACTCATTCCCATACAAATGCGGGTAGATTATCAGCTGTAAAATGCTTCCTTCCTAGTCCCTACCCCATTAGCATAATTAATATGTATGCGTATAGCTCTAACGGATACTAAGACGCGGTGAATTAAATAAGCCTGTAAATAAACCGTAAATCTCTCCTTTGAACTCGTCCTCGTCAATAAATGGTTAAATCATTTCACGAATCACTGGTTTCATTCCAAGTAATGCCAACATATATTTTTATTTTATTTATTTACAGGTCTGTCCATCTCTCCAGTTAAGAAACTAAAGAACCGCTTCGGTGGCCCCGTGGTCTAACGCGCTACTCTCGTCTGAAATAAGGGTTCGATCCCGGTCGGGTGCATTGAGGCGGGTTTACCCTTAATGTGTTTCCACTCTCCCTCCACGCAAATGCGGCCTCACTTGTTCAAAATTAAATCTTCCTAATCCCTAACACATTAGTGTAATTTATTGCATAGTCATATAACACGAACAGATAGTAAGACGCAGTGAGTGATATGAAACTCTTGTTATCAAGTTAGAAAATAAGTATTCGTCTAGACCAGCGTTTTGACCACTACCTATGGAGGCGTTAAAACTGCCTACCGGTAGAAACGCGAATCAAACTACACCAGGCGTTAAAAGGCAGTTGTGCCTCAATGTCACAAGATGTCTTTCAGCAGAAATAATAGATACTCTTCATCAAGATGGTATCACGTTTTGCAATATTTTCATTCACTAAACCAAGTAGTTCATCAAATAAAATCACAGACATTCTATAGTACAAAAATAACTTCTCTGGGTACATTCTGTGATTCATAAACATAATATGAAACTATCCTGTTGAGAGACGGTTCGATAATGTGGGGTGAGTACATCAACTTCTCTTTTGAAGAGTTTTTTTTTTTTGCAAGTTTCCTCCACAAAATAAGTCCCGCAATACAGCCGGCCTGTACAATGTCCATTTTTAAACCATACTGCACAAGTGGAAGCAACAACCCAATGCATTTAAATCGCTAGTGTAGAATTGTTAGCGTTTTATGGTAGCTGTTGGTAACAGTTACGTTTTGACAGTCAGGTGTGGATTCAAGATTTTGGGGGCGTTAAGCTAGCGGCAAAACCGCCGCGTTTTAACCGCTAGTGTAGAATCGTCCTAAGCGGACTGTACATTTGAATTCTCATAAGGCGGGATAAAGATTATTATTATTAGCACCGCGCCTTACTACCCGTTCGGGTTATACGCACTTACGCTAATGTGTAATGGTAGGGTGATTGTGAGATGAAATGGAGGACCTACAGTTTAACGTGGAATCCGAACCACGGTGGAGGCCTGGCATTCCCCACATTCACAAGATGTCTTGTCAGAGGTGAAGGAAGGGTTTGGTAATCAGATAAATCTGTGCCGGGACCTGGGATTGAACCCCGGCCGCCAGCACAGAAGTCGGGATAAAGAGTTCGATCAGAACTGTTTCATGAAATGCCTCACCTTCTAGATGGCTGTTCCTGTTGTGGCAGCTCCTCCACCCCCGCTATCCTGAAGGGGTGGGAGAAGTAGAAGAGGCACAGAGGTGGGGCCGAATCCAAGGGAGGCTGCACTTCCGGTGACGATTCCTGAAACATCAAGCAGTCAGGACTTAAACCATATTATAACTTTTGTTCTCTAGGGGCCCTCTCTCTTTGTGCTCTGGGAGGGGTGTGGGGGATCTAAGTTCCTGGGTATGGATACAGAGGTCCCGGGTTCGATCCCCAACACTTTAACATTTTTTCTGTGAAGCATTAGGTTCTGAACGGGGTACATTCAGACTCTCAAAGACGAATGAGGCACTACTTGAATGAACAATTAGCGTGTCTGGTATAGAAAACTGAGATTAACGACCGAAGAATGTGTTATGCTGACCACATGTCACCCTTTTTCAGCGCAAGTAGTTATATCTTCACCGACAGATGGCGTCCGCTCGGTCAGTATAGCTCTATTACGGCCTGATGGATGGAGTTTGTTTTATTATTATTCTTAACAGGACCCAAATTTTGATGGTATTTAATTTTTTGGTAACTTCACAACGCTCATGTATATATAAATTCTCTGCCTGATCCTCTGATTGTGGTAACTTTCTTTAAAGTTAATTATTTGGAGATATTTTGTCATTTTGGATTTTTAGCACATATTGTCTTAGTTTGTGTAGATTTTTTTTAAACCATTTTAAAGTCATTTGTGGCATTAATATTTAATAAGAGTATTTTAAATACTATTGTATTAATAGTTTATAAATGTAAAGATAACTTTTTTTTTCAATACACGAATGTCGAAATGAGAACATAATTTAGCCAATGACCTTTGTATCCGATTCACTTGTATGATTGGAACTTTATCAGCCTTCAGTAAATCTGACCAGGATTCAAAAACGGACCTCTATTCACTGACAAGCCACATACTGTACGAACTTGGATTTTTTTTACTCATTCTCACCGATACTACTCGGGTTTCTTTCATTTGATTAACGATCATATTAAAGGTAATAATTTAATTTTAACGCAATTATAGTAGGATTCTGGTGAGAATAGCATTTTATAAAATACTCATTTTTTCTTTTACTGTTAACGTTGATAACTTTTCACTATATTATTAATATTATTTTGTTAGTATTGATAATTTCTATCAAACACGATAAATGCGGGTCACATGATTTGAGGTAAGACTTTATATAAAGAAAATAAAACTTTTTTACCCGTAGGATTCTGTTCTTTTTACCAGAATACGTATAGGGTCCGATTTCATAGGCTAGCAAATTCTAAAAAGTTACTCTCTCTACCCACACGTTTTTTTTTCATTTAGGTTTGTAAGCATATGACTAATTACGCTAATGTGTTAGAGATGAGAAATGTTTAATGAAGAGAAAGTGTACCCATATTTGCGTGGAGAAAGATAAAACATTTTAAAAAAACACCCTCAGTACATGAAACCAGGATTCGAATTCCGGTCTCACTATCGGCATTTCAGTCTGTTGTAAGAATGACCCGCCTCGGTGGTCGAATGGTCCAAGTGTTCACTCTTATTTTAAACCTGCCTACTGATGACGGGGAGATCAGGGTTCAAATCCCGTTCGGGTCTATTTAAGGTGTTTTTCCCTAAATGGTTTCCCACGCTCCTTCCACACAAATGTGAGTAAATTACCTCTAATATACTTCCTTCCTCATCCCTGCCACATTAGAATAATTATAATATAGGCTTATAAGTAGGCGTATAACCTGAACAGCTAGTACTATTATTATTATTATTATTATTATTATTATTATTATTAGCACCGCGTCTTACTGCCCGTTCTGGTTATACAGCCTTACGCTAATGTGTAATGGTAGGGTGATTGTGAGATTAAATGGAGGACCTACAATTTAACGTGGAATCCGAACCACGGTGGAGGCCTGGCATTCCCCACACTCACAAGAAGTCTTGTCAGAGGTGAAGGAAGGGTTTGGTAATCAGATAAATCTGTGCCGGGATCGAGGATTGAACCCCGGCCGCCAGCACAGAAGTCTGACACCTTACCCCTAGACCGCCAGGTCACCTGACAGTTAGTAAGACATGGTGATTATATATATATATATTTGCGAGAGTGATGCCTGAGACCATTCAAACACCAAAGCACGTTTTCCCGTGTTCATACGTTACGTTAAGTTTTGTGATTTGTAATTGTCACCTTTACAATAGCCAAATATTGTCAATTTTAACCACCAAAAATAAATGTTAAAACGTATCAACGGTCTTTCTTATTAATATTGAAATTAGACATGATGCTGTATGTGACAATCACCAACTTCGTCTTTTCTTGGTTGGTTTATCTCTTTTTTTAAGCCCTGTAGTTTGGGTATATTAATGTCTAAGTAGACCATCTTGTCTATTTGATGATGGTGGGAATGTTATGCAGGAAAGGTAGGAAGTAACATTTCCTCTTCTTCTCTTCCCTGTATCGCTAAAACCATGAACTTTTCTTTTGACAATGGAACGTGGAATGAGAACATTGACTTGCGATAAGAGCGTGTCCGCTGTCTTAACCGCTATCTCGACAGACGGATGTAAGTAGAGGTTTATAAAGTGTAGCGTGGACATTCGACTTACACCCAATATCATTGCTGAGGTAACTATAGATATAAGTCATTCAGGAGCTAAGTTTACCTGGATGACAGCTCGAAATGTTACTAGAAGTAATCCCTAATATATCACTGCACCAACAGCTGACATCTATCACTTTGGATGACTGTAATGAAAAAAGATGGTAATATATTAATGTTATAGCTAGCCACAGTAATAATTTATATATTTATTTGAGGTTGGACACAAAGTGCATTTATTGTCTTATTCCACTTTAAAAAAATATTCACACCACTTTCACGAAAACTTCTAACGAACATAGCTTCATAATGGCGTCTGATGAATCCAAACCATATGATTGAACATAACGGTAAACAAGTTTTTTACAATTATGCAGACACGCAGTAAATGAAATTATTTTATTCAGTTAAGTATTTCAAAATACGATAAAATAATTATAAAATCATTTATTGTATGTAAAAAAAAACAAGAATTTTCTTTTTTCCAAGTAAATACGATGCCTGTATTAAAATATATTGATGTGTGCACTATATTAAACATAATCAATAACGTTCCTAAACGAAAAATAAGTACTTTTAATTATGTTTAAAATATTGTTTCGACTTGGATAAAAAGAAATTATTTAAAAAAATGAAATAGTTTGAGAAAACTTAAGTTTACGTTATTTTAAATATAATATATAACAGGTAATTAAAGATATTTACATTTATAACAAAACTGTGATCTTTTACAAGTGTTGGCAACCCAAAACCTAAACATAAGATTTTCAAACTGTCATCCAGGTAAAAACCTATCGTGAACGGAATATACTATGAAAAAAAAAAGTTTTATCTTCGCTCTCTCTGTTTGCTGTTGCCAAATCTCCTCGCTCTCAGTTATGTCTGAAGATGGTGCGCTGCGGTAAGAAGGAACTACTGACAACCTCGACTCTCCAGCGTTGCCAAACTTGTCTTATATTTGAGGGGAGATTGACCACACGAAAACTAGAGCATGACAACGCTGTTTCCCAAAAGTAACCTACAGTTCCCTCAGCGATGATATCCATTGTAGACAGGTTTGTGTTAAAAATTTGAAGAGTAATGAGAAACAAAAAGCTTCGGTGGTCACACGGTCTAAGGAATCACTCTCTCAATAGGCTGGAAAGCCGATGACGGGGAGATCGGCGTTCGAATCTCGGTTGGGTGTACTGAGTGTTTTTTTTCTTTCTAGATGGTCTTTTACTTTTCCTCCACACTTACTCTAAATTCAACCTTCCTTATTTCTTACACATTTGTGTAAATAGTACATATGCGTACAATCCAAACGGATAGTAAGACGCGCCGCTGAAAAAAAAACCACTATACACCCTCCGAAATTGTTTTAGAGAATTTTGCGCTTTACTATTTTATTTTCAAAAGAAAGGGCCAGTGTTTTTGTAGTTTTTACGGCTAACCTTTTTTTGCTCAAATTAATCAAATATTGCTTCAGTACAAACATAGAATTTAATTTTTTTCACAAGGTGACCATAAAATTTCTTGAATATCTTTCAAGGGTGTTCTGGAATTTAATGACACCGTTTTTCCTTAATTTAAAAAGTTTTGACATATATTCAGAAATTGTTTACATCAACATGTGAAGAAAATTAAACTCTGTTTGTACTGGAGCAATATTTTATTTATTTTCCCCCAAAATAAAGTTTTTTCCATAAAAACAGCAAAAACACTGTCCTTTTATCGCATCCTCTTCTATCCCACCTTAAACACTAAATAAACCTGAAAAATATACATGAAATATCATTAATTAATTTTATCCAATAAAGAATGATAGTCAAAACATTTGATTATTATTTTTTATTAAATAAAATAAATTGTGTTTCATGTGTATTTTCCAAGCTTATTTATTGTTTATTACAGCTCTCTTTGATACTTTTATAATTTTTATATCTTTTCATAATACATTGATTGATTCTTAAACTAAGAAAAATGTTTTGTTTGATTTTTTATATATTACATTAATCTCAACAATTCATGATTATTAGTCATGGGTAGCCTGATGATATATTTTTATCTTCATTCTAAAAGTTTCTCATCAAAATTATGATAGCTATTTAACAATTCTGTTGACATTATCATGTGTGGAAAATTAAGCTTCATATATCTTCTGAAGCACTATTAATTATTTTGTCAAAGAAAAATGTTATAAAAAAAACTACAAAAATACAGACCTTAACTCGCTTTAATTCCCATCTCATCTTGAGATGGTTTCCTCTCTAGCCTAGCTACAAATCTACCCAATTAATTGTTACCGTATTAGGTGGGTAAGGTTTATTAATTTAAGGCCATTCCCTAAATAATCGTTTTTCAACCGGTGTGCCGTGGGAGTTTGGGGGTAGATCAACACTGAAACTTAGTTTTTTTTTAGTCCAAGATCAATATTATTGTTAAAAAATAACACAATGTTTGGAATTCTAGATATTTAACTTTTAAACACACTCATAATACTCGTTCGTTTAGTGATAAATCTATTCTTGAAAAATTGACGTTGTGCCTTGAAAATTTTAGAGCCTTTTTCAGTTCGCCGTGAACTTAAGAAAGTTTGAAAATTGCTACCCTAGACCATGAAAGCTGAATTAAGAATTCAGTTAAACCAATATTTCAAAATCTGCAAATTAATTGCACATTTTTTTTTAGAAAAGTTGCTTATTTTGAACCTAGCGTTAGAGAATCTGTGACCACCCCAAAAATAAATATATTTTTTGGCGCATTGAGGATACCTCGCAACCGCACCCCCTCTATCTGGGGTAAGGGGAAGCGTCACAGTACAGGAACCACTGCACTATACGTCTGTCTCCTACTTCCTAGTCGAGGAAAAGAGCAGTCTGTTGTTAGCATAATAGTGGCTAGTGGAGGGGTATGAGGGGAAATATTCGTAGTACCTTACTAAGAACTGTTGCCGATGGAGGGGGCCCACTTAAAGAATCCGCGTGCAGTGGATTGTGTCAGTTTGATACACAATAGAGAATAAGGTGGTGACGGATTAGTGACTTTTCTAAACGAACTGCTCCGTAATATGTAGTGAAAGCGAGGTTAAAATTGCTATCGGGTTGCCGCCATAAACTCTCCGTGTAGAGTTATATTATTTTAGACCGTAGTCTGGCTTAGCGCGAGGTATTTAGTCATTTAATTTTAAAGCATAGTTATATATACCTCCTTATGTTTTATGCCATTTGGATTACGTAGGCCATTACCACATTTGAGCCACAGTGTATTTCAAACAATTTGGGTGTTGCCCTCAAACCGTTTGAAGTCATCATCTGATTTTACGATCGGAAATCTTCAAAGATAGGAAATCACGAGGGCAGTACAGAGGGTGGGTGTTTTGGGGGTAAATATTCCCCAACCTCAACCAAACTATTATTTATATTGAGCTTTCTATTCACCTTAAATATCTTAGTTTTTTTTGAGGGGGGGGCGAAGGGGCTCTACAAAATACAACTTTAATTGTGTTTTAAAATACTTTTTAAATCTCTTCAAGATAGATTAGTTGTTAAAAAAAAGTATTCTTGACATTTTTGGGGGAATATCTTTTCTTGAGCAAAGGCAGGTATAAGTATGGTTTTGGGATTACCCACTTTTAATAGGAGTATTGTTTAAATTACTGTGACTGTGTGTGTAGCTCTCTCCGCGAATTGAACTCAAGATCTCTTTTAAATGTGATGCTGCCATTTTAAGTGAGTTTAATGCTAACCATCTTTTTAATCCATGTTTTACGTGTTAAGGGAGGAAAAGGAAAGGAAAGGGAGGGAAAGTTGATAGGCGCTGTTGCGTGCCGTTGTAGGTTTTTAAGAGAGAAAAAAAATCCCTCGTTGTTCTTATTATTTCAACAGAAGATTCTCTGTATTGTCTGCAAACAAACAACCAGCTGTTTTTTTGTGTGCATTACTATCGCAAACATTAGGGAAGTTTACCGTGCATCAGCCAACACGACGGAGAAAACTTCCCCGACACTTTGTTACTGCAGGCTTCATGTTAAACGGAAACGTTTATACCCAGGATACTTACAACTATTAAATAGTTCAAGGTTTGTCTTATACATAACGATAATAACTTTTTAATGACACATTACATAAGTTTAAAAAAAAATACTGGTATACTTTAGTGCTGCAGCCCATTTCTCATTGGAAGAAGGCTCGGTGGCCACATGGTCTAAGGTGTCACTCTCGCAATAGACCGGACTGCCGAGACACCGGGAAATATCCCGGTGGGTCGGTTTATTTGGGCTGCCGCAACTATTTTAAGTTAAATTAAAGCTATCCATTACACTATAAATTATATTTTATTTTGTTCAAAAGTTTCAGTGAGTAAGTTTGAGGTGCCTAGAATACATAATTTGCTAACTTAAGCTGGCATTAAATTTAAAACCATCAGTTAGTTGTTTGTTGGTGTTGTTTATAAACAAACGTAAAATCATCTGTTCAGTTATATACACAATTATCGAGTGAAGGGTCATTCTACAAACTTAAATATATCAAAAAAGACACCCAGCTATTGTATAAACATTTAAAACATTTTATCTTGAGTCGGTAGAAAGTAATAACTGATCATCGATAATGTAGCTGAAATGGCCTCGGGATTAAATTAACTAATAATAAATATGTAAATACTTCACCTCGCCACTTCAGCCTATACTGAAACATAGCTTCAGTGGTAGATGTTAATATATGCTAAGGGCAGGGCCGTGTCTATAGGGGGGTGAGGGCAAAGTGGCAATTGGGTGCCACATTTCCTCCAAAAATTATAAAATTCAATTACAGTTATTATTCTAAACTTCGCATCAAATAGTGTACAGATACTTAACAGCAATAGGTATTCACTTAGTGATAGGATCCCATTCTATACTCCTGAAAACCATAACTTTGTGTAATTTGAGATTTACGTTATTCGAGTGATGTGCCGCAGTACAGTAGAATATGCCACCATTGTGCTACCGCTGTCTGTCCGCAGAAAACTAACAGTGCAATGGTGCAGAGAGAAATTTACTTATGTAACTTAATTTGTTTGCATTTAATACAGTACAATCATTTACTGGGTTGATCAATATTTAATAAAATATAATAATAATATTTAGCACCGCGTCTTACTAGCCGTTCGGGTTATACGCTTTAAGTACTAATTACTCTTTTGGATTAGGAATTGGGAAGGTTGTATTAGAGGAAATGAACCCATAGTTACGTGGAGGGAGAGTGGAAAGCCATTTAGGAAAAAAAATCCCAGTTCACCCGACCGAGATTCGAACCTCGATCTTCCCGTCCTCAGTAGTTGAGCTCAACACGATAAGCGCGTTAGCCAACTACGCCACCGAGGCGGGTTAATAAAATATGAGAAATTATTAAGTACTTAACATAAGTACCGAGTACGTATCAATATATTATAACATGTTAATGCTAAAACTGAAAAAACTGTCTTACAAAAGGGGTGGGGGG
>CABFOW010000645.1:136703-152058 GCA_902141385.1 Timema californicum
ATATATATATATATATATATATTCGGACGTGAAGTCATGTTATCTGCAGCTGTCACTGGTGATAGATAATATCAGTACCTAAAGTAAAAATCCTTTCATGTGGTCATATAGAGTCTACTCTAAGGCGTCACTGTCAAAATACACTATATTATTATTATTAGCACCGCGTCTTACTAACCGTTCGGGCTATACGCATTTACGATAATGTGTAATGGTAGGGTGATTGTGAGATGAAATGAAGGACCTACAGTTTAACGTGGGATCCGAACCACGGTGGAGGCCTGGCATTTCCCACATATTCACAAGTTGGGATTAATACACGTCTTGTAAGAGGTGAAGCAAGGGTTTGGTAATCAGATAAATCTGTACCGGGACCGAGGATTGAGCCCCGAACCCCAAGTACAGAAGTCTGACACCTAGACCACCATGTAACCCTAAAATATAGTATACAAAGGGATTATAAATAGGGAGAAGGTGTCAAGGGGTCCGGAAACTATGGAATTTGATGGACCCCTGGGGTTCACATTTACTTTTAATAACCTTTATTGGCTAAATTATTATTATTAGCACCGCGTCTTACTACCCGTTCGGGTTATACGCACTTACACTAATGTGTAATGGTAGGGTGATTGTGAGATGAAATGGAGGACCTACAGTTTAACGTGGGATCCGAACCACGGTGGAGGCCTGGCATTTCCCACATTCTCAAGATGTATTGTCAGAGGTGAAGGAAGGGTTTGGTAATCAGATAAATCTGTGCCGGGACCTGGGATTGAACCCCGGCCGCCAGCACAGAAGTCTGACACCTTACCCCTAGACCGCCAGGTCACCCCTTTATTGGCTAAAGATAAGGTTTAATTTTCTAGGCCCGCTCCTCCCTTTCCAATCACCCCTAAAAAATAGCTGTCCTTGCCTTGGTCTGAACTACCGATGATGGGAAGATCGAGGTTCAAATCCTCGTCAGATGTAGCCTTATGAGTTTTTTTTAATAATTGGTTTTATACTCTACTTTCTCGCAAATGTGAATACAATTCCTATAAATCCATTATTCCTTATCCCTAACATATTATCGTAACTAGTACGTATGAAAAACTAACGGGTAGTAAGACGTAGTGCTTTATAAATATAAGGTACTTATAAAATAGTACAAATAAGCCTCAAATAGTTAAATAATATCGACATTGACCAAAAAGATGTAATATTGTATTATATAATCGTTTCTTCTTAGTAAAATCTAGCATTATAGTAGTATAGACGTAGTAATTACTTCTTAGGGCATGTACAATAAAATATGGAGTAACAAACAATGACAAAAACTCTCCATGCTGTCTTTATAATATTAATATATCTACATTTTGTCAATTTTAACAACAAAAATAAAAAGCTTAAAATCGAGACTACCGAGCGAGCAGTTTTAGAGGTTGCAAAATTATTATTATTATTAATAACTTATTTTTTGAATTATATTCAATATCCAGGCAAGTAGCTTATTGGAGCCCTATAATGTTCATAGTCCCTAATACATAATTTATGTTTTAAAAATTTAAAGTTATTCAAGAGGCATCTAATGTTCAAAAACATTCTTTGCCACCTACTGTAGAGGACCTTCCCCACGAACTACCAGACTTCTGAGCACGGTCCTAGTTTCAAACCTACCACTGTACAGTATAACGACCATACCATATATTAGTGTATCCGATAAAAGCTTTTACCTACAGTATTACCCACTTTAAAAAAAATTATACATACATAAAAATATTTTCTTAAGCATAAATTATTTTCGCTCCAAAATAGGATTAAGATAATGTAAAGAGTATAACCCAAACGGGTAGTAAGACGAGTTGCTAAAAAAAAGATAATGGATAGTGGAAAGATTACACAATTATGAGCAGGTCCTCACTTTTATGACCTAAAAATTATCAAAAATAACTTCAAATTTATATGTAAAAAAAAAGAAAGAACACAAACTACGTAGTGAGTGCGCACAACTAAATAAAATACGTACGTTACAAATGGAAACTAAAACATATTTTATGAGATACCTTTAAAAATTAAACTCTCGTGTCCTGCTGAATATAATATTGATTTATAAATATCTACTTCAGAAATAATATCTATCCCTCTCCCAGAGCAACCGTTTGCAGCTTAGCTGCAATCTCACCAGGAATGTGTATTTTTACAATCATACAGATAAGAGGATTAGCTTCTATTCTTAAAACTGTGTGATGAAAAAATATATATTAATTAATAAAATATTGATGGAATTTAAAAACATTATTATTCAACATAAATGCCTGAAAATGACACAAAAATTCCTCAACATGAAGCAAACGAAAAAAATTTAACTTAAAAATCCTAAATGACAAAAAAAAAATCCAAATAATGACTTATAAAGTCAATGTTACGGTGCGCTGCACAAACTTTCTCTTTAATCTACTAATAAAGAAATTTACTAAGAATTCGTAAAAATTTGCGAAACAAAATAATATACATTGTTGCAAAAACAATCCACCAAAGAGCATACATTTCATAATATACATTGTTACAGAAATACTGTAAAATAAAGGAGCATCTCTATCCACCAAAGATCATGACCATCAATTTCAGATTTTTAAGTACACACAAATGTATATGATTGCTTATAACTCAGAAATGATTGGTTTTATAAAAATATATTTCAGATTAAAATAATTTTTATTTTTAATAGCTCTATAATTTAAAGTGCCCTTGATGTTATTTTCATGTAACCACGTGAATATCCATTTTGTTTGTAGTGTTAAAAGATGTCTATAGAATTTAATAAAGAGTTGTTAGAACGGATTTTGAGAAAATCTATTTTAACTTTTTTTTTACCCTTCAATAGACTACCCTTAATTTTATGATTGGATATCTTATTCCATAACCCCTCGGGGTTGGGGGGGGGGGGGNATGAAAACCCCAAATACCAAGTTTAAGCCCGAACGGTAAAATTATTTCAGTTCAAGTCTAAGACACAGACAAACAGAGAGCATTGCAAAAATAGGTTTTTCGGTTTCAGAGGGTCATGAAACGTCAACATTTATCAAAACCTAAAGTTTGATTTATTTTTTTTTAACTATCACAATACTTCTGTCTACGAGCGCTCTAGAGAAAGTAAAACAAACCACAATGACATGGCATCAAAATCTTGGTCCTGATGATTATTAGCTACATATCCTTAGCTCATCACCAGACATAGTGTGATAAAATGTCGCAGACTACGGTGGGAAGGATATGGAGTGCGAATGAGAGAACCTAAAATCATGTTCATGGTATTGACTGGCAAACCCAATGGGAAGAGACCATTGGGAAGATCTAGACGCAATGGGGGGATAACATTAGAATGGACCTAATTGATATGAGTGTAATGAGGTGCATTGGATGGAACTAACTCAAAATAGGGATAGGATGTGATGATATTGACTCGATATAACTAGCTCATGATATGGATAGCATGTAATGAGATGGCCCGGATAAAATTAGCTCAAAATAGGTATAGGGTACAATGAGGTGGATTGGATAGAACTAGCTCAAGATAGGGATAGTATGTGATGAGATAGACTGGATATAACTAGCTCAGGATAGGGATAGGATGTAATGAGATGGACTAGATAAAATTAACTCAAAATAGGGATAGGTTTTAATGAGGTGGATTGGATAGAACTAGTAAAGATAGGGATATGGTGTAATGAGGTGGACCAGATAAAACTAGCTCAAGATATAGATAGGGTAAAAGGAGGTAGAATGGATAGAACTAGATCAAATTAGGGATAGGGTGTAATGAGGTAGACTGGATATAACTAGCTCAAATTAGGGATAGGTGGCGTACTTTCCTAAGTGTGCGAATGAACATTCGTGTTCCTAATGTCATAGAGGAAATGAGTTCATGCATTTCCCAAAACATTTTTAGTTTTATATTTTCCTCATAGATCATTCTTTCTCGAAAGGTGTAACACTCATGAATACTACGGAGGTTAGGCTTAACTTTAAAAACACTTGGTTTTGTTGTGGACTATTTGAGGAGTTATTGTGTCATCCGCTCAAACGTTCAGGGTTCCTAGCTTTAGGAAGGTGTGGCCGTTTTACAAGTGAAACAAATTAATACTAATACTTTGACTAGTCCTACACCTTAGCTCAGTAGGGAGCGTGTCTGCCCACTGATTGTAAGGTTCCGGTTTCGGTTCTCGGTATGGCCAAAACATTATTGTGTGGTGAGATAATCGGTTGATCTAGATAGTGCGAGTCAAACACCTCAAATACTACTTATACTACTACTACTACTACTACTACTACTTATAATAATAATAATAATAATAATAATAATAACTGACCCGCTTCGATGGCAGCGTGGTCTAACCTGCTACTCTCGCATTAGACTAGACTGCCGATGACGGGGAAATTGAGGTTCAAATTTCAGTCGGACGCATTGAGGGTGTTTTTTCCTAAATGTTTTCCCACACAAGTGCAGGCACACTTCCTCTAAATACAGCCTACTTGGTCCCTAAAAATCACTAGCATAATTAATACATAAGTGTATAACCCGAACGGTTAGCGTAAGATGCAGTGCTAAAAAAATTGAACCAACTAAAAAGAGTTGTACCAAAATATGGTCAGAATTAATATGTTATAAAATATAAATAATGTTATGACACCGGCAGTAACAGCGTGTTTTCATTTCAAAGTAGTTTTAATGTTAAAAAAAATTACTTGATTTTTTATGATGATATACAAAATCAAAAAGTTTGTGAATCTTTAACTAAATTAGTTCGTTTTTTTAACGTTTACTAGAATTTAAAAAAAAATAGCCTTTACATTAAAACAGACACCATGACTTAACTAAATGTAATATATTTAATAAAGATTTCCAAAACATATATTTTTAATTAACACCAATTAAAATTATTTGGATTTAATCTTAAACGCCATTATCTAGGAATAGTATTCATTATAAAGACGAGTGAAATAAGCATTATCAGACCCAACTTATATTCTGTAACCCTAACTCTCCGTCGCCAACAACCCAAACAAAGCGAGACTGAACTGACCTCTTTGTCAATCTCATTTAGTCTAGTTTACTAGTCACTAGGAGGTTGGGTTTCTGCCCCACCTATATATAGACCCGCTGAGATTTTCTTTCCTAAATGATTTCCCACTCTACCTTCATAAAAATACAGGAATATTAACTCTAAATTCAACCTTACTCATCCTTACCTCGTATTGCAGTTAAATACGGGTACCCTGGATTTACAAAAAGAAGCAGCGTGAGATTAAAAAATTAAATGTACACTTAAATTAAATTTAATATTACCCGCTTCAATGGCAAAACGGCTGAACGTCACTCTTGTGTTAGACTGGTCTGCTCGAGACAGGGAGATTAGTATTCGAATCCCAGTCAGTTCTACTGGGATTTGTTCCTAATTGGTTTCCCACTCTCCTTCCATGCGAATGTAGGTAGATTACTTCAAAAGTGCTGCCTTCCTCATTCCTACCACATTAGAGTAATTACCTGAACAAGTTATAAGACGCGGTGTGATAAAACAAACCCAATTATTTTAACCTGAATATTTGATTAAAAGTTACTAAAACGATTATTTTCCTTATTCATTATAGAAGCATTTAGTCGCCAACCAATTTATTGTACAACTTGCAAGTCGTGGTCAGCAGTATTTAGGTTCTATTTAGAGCGTGATTCACGCGAGTACTCAGTTCGTGACACTGTGTGGTTCGATGACCACTTATAATCAGTCATTATCATGAGAGAGAGAGAAACCGACCCGGTTTTTATAACTACTCTGAGCAGTGGTTTGTCACGCATGGTCGAGTTTCTGTGAAAGCAATAGTCTGCAGCAAGGACATTCATCAGTGATGTAGCTACAATAGTGTTAAGAGGCTGCTAGGTACCCGCCCCTTTTGAAACGCACCAATTTTCACACAGTCAATAGTTTCAGGCTAAAACTATACTGGATATAAACACACAGTTTACAAATAATTGTAATTACTGCACTCTCCATATGAAGGACACTACAATTCAATTAATTAAAAATTGGTTGAAAAATGACACCAGGACACGGGAATCTAACGCGGGACCTTTGACTTAGTATGGCAATGATCTACCACTGAGCTGTCCAAGGATTCGTCCCCTTCTCTGGGTCATTCTTAACTTCACTCACAAGACTCAGCCTTAAACTATGAATGAAGAATGACCCTGAGTATGGGACACAAAGCCAAAGGTCACAGGTTCAATTCAAGAATCCAGGTGTCATATTTCAATTAATTTAAATGATACGGTACTAGATTATCTTTGACAAGGAGGTCGAGTTTCAAATCTTGATCGGTGCTTTAAAGGTGGTTTTTCAGATTTTTTTTTACCAAGAATTCTACTTACAGCTGTCGCCTGTAATCCGTCCCCACTCACCACTTTGCTATGTTGTAACATTCCTCTTCTGTTACGTTTCTCGCAAACATTGCATCGTTGACATCATCCCACCAACCTCCTCTTCTCTTTCTTCTCTCGGACGGTGTCCAGTCCAGAATCTTTCGAGGTCATTTATGTTCTGCCATCCTTTTTGTGTGTCCGAACCATGTCAGCCGTCTCTTCTCCGCGTCGTATTTAAAATATTCTTCGCCATGCCAATCATTTCCCAGGTGTCTTCCTTGTTAATTGTTTCTAATTTTGATCTTCTGCAGCTTCTTCTTAAGGCGGGGTGCTAGTGAGAGCGATTTTAGTGCATTAATTTTGAAGTTTTTATAGCACAAACATCTTTTGGCCAAAATAAATCAAATATTTCTTCTATAGAAACATAGAGTTTTGTTTTCTGCATATGCTAATATCAACAGTTGTTGAATATCTGTGATGAGCATGGCTATTATTATTATTATTATTATGCTTAGCACCGCGTATTACTACCCATTCGGGTTATACGCAGTTACTCTAATATGTAATGGTAGGGTGATTGAGAGATGAAATGGAGGACCTACAGTTTAACGTGGGATCCGAACCACTGTGTAGGCCAGGAATTCCCTACATTCACAAGATGTCTTGTCAGAGGTGAAGGAAGGGTTTGGCAATCAGATAAATCTCTGCCAGGACCGAGGATTCAATCCCGGACCCTCAGCACAGAAATCCGACAACTTACCCCTAGACCACCAGGTCACCTAAAAGGCAAGTGTTTTGGCTGGGTTTTTTTTATAGCGATAAATCAAATATTATTCCAGTAGAAACATAGAGTTTAATTTTCTCCACATTGTCATATCAACATTTGTTGAATATTTGTCATGAGCTTAATGGCATTACATGAGAAACTTTTTAGATGTAGAGAAAATGCTGTAATTAAATTCAAGGACACCCTTGACAGATATTCAAGAACTTTTGAGGTCGACATGTGAAGGAAATTAAACTCTTATATATCTACTGGAGCAATATTTAATTTATTAGGGTAAAAAAAATGTTTTGCTATAAAAATTAAAAAAAAAACACTGAACCTTTCTCGCGTTCCCTACACCTTAAGCAATCCATTTCTATTGCCCATAACTTTTTTCCCGACTTAAATACCACACTTCTGCTTCGTAACTGTTTACACTCTGTACGATGTGATTTATCATTGCTGTTTTTCTCATCCCCTCACTACACCAATGAGGGTGCACTTTATTTAAAACTACCTTTTGTACCTATTCCTTAAATTAAGCCGCTAAACCAACCTTCTCTTCTTTTTTTACGTTATCTAATATCTGTCCGGACCATACAAATTTAAATTACACTAATTGGGTAGCGATGAGAAAGGTAGAGTTTTAGAAGAAATGTATAGACTTTGCTCAAGGCATTTTGTAAAAACCTGTTTCGGTGGCCACATGGTATAGGGCGCTGCTCTTGCAGTAGACTGCCGTTGACGGGGGATTGAGGTCCTAATATCTTTCGGGAGCACTGAAGGTGGTTTTCCAAAATAGTGTCCCGCTTTCCCTCCACTCAAATGCAGGTACACTTCTTATAAATATAACATTCTTAATCCATAAAACCATTAGAGTAATTAGTATTATTATTATTATTAGCACCGCGTCTTACTACCCGTTCGGGTTGTACGCACTTACGCTAATGTGTAATGTTTGGGTGAGTGTGAGATGAAATGGAGGACCTACAGTTTAACGTGGGATCCGAACCACCGTGGAGGCCTGGCATTCCCCACATTCACAAGAAGTCTTGTCAGAGGTGAAGGAAGGGTTTGGTAATCAGATAAATCTGTGCCAGGGACCGAGGATTGAGCCCCGGACCCCCAGCACAGAAGTCCGACATCTTACCCCTATACCACCAGGTCACCTACCGTAATTAGTACATAAGCATATAATCTGAATGGGTAGTAAGATGCGATGCGAAAAAGAAGAGTGTAAAACCATTTAGGAAAACCCACCATCAGTATACCCAGCTGGGATTTAAACTCCGACCTCCACATCACCATAAAATAAGACCTGATCAGCCTGATATTTAGTCCGCGTTCTCATCGATGGTAGCATTAATTTAACTCTTTATCTACAAATTGAACAAAACTTCTTTAAAAATATCAAAATATTATCTTAATAAATTGAAGTAATTATAAACGTATATCGTTGATTTTTATAAGCTTACTTTAATATTAAAGTTTAAGAAATAAGGGTGAGGAGAGTGGTTTCGAATAAGTGCATCTGCATTTTTTAAAATTTTTTAGAGAAGATGGCAAAACAGAATTGATAAATCATGTTTATAAAACCTCTCTCAATGCACCCGAGCGAGATTCGAACCTCGATCTGCTCAACACTTGTAATACTTTATGTTTCAAGCCTGACACTTAAGACAGTGTGACCACCAGTACGTATGTATTGTATAGGGCTTAAAAAATTGATTATATAAAGAAAGGCTTATAATTTGATTACTTCAGATAAAAGAGTTGGTATGAGTAATGCTAAAAATTGATTTACATCTGTATTGACGATTTAATGGCGATTTAGATTAAGCTAAAGACTCTTATGTTAAATATCTTGACTTAAAATGTATATTTCAACAAACTATCTTATCTTAAATGTGTTGCTCAACAAACTTTAGATAAATCCACGCAGTATTAGAATACACATCTCAAGATTTTCGGTTAGGATGGCTTTTTTTTTTAACATGAGGAGACCTGCTTCGGTGGCTGCATGGTCTAAGACATCAGTTTCATGTTAGATTAGACTGCCGATGACAAGGAGATAGGGTTTCTAAACCTGGTCAGGTGTAATGAGGGTGGTTTTCCCTAAACGATTTATCACGCCCCCTTCACGCCAAATCCTTGTCAGTGCATTGAACTAGGAGTCTCGCGTTTGACTCTCGGTACGTTGTCTCCTACCGCAAAGCTAAATTCAACTGTCGGAGCACCAGGTATTGTTTTTATTCTAGGGAAATGTTAGTTTGTTAGTCGTGGGCTGGTATGAGTTTTCTCTTAAAAATCGCGTTGACTGGCCCACATTAGTTGTGGTGTGGTATAAAGCGTTAAGGCTCTCAATAGACTAAATTATCATTGACGGGTAGATTGGGGTTCCACATTTGGTTGTGGTTTTAATAATTCCTTCTCCCCGATAATATTGGTGCACTTCCTCTTCAAGATACCCTCCTCGTCTTCCTCTTCAAGATACCCTCCACGTCATTACCTTTTATATTAAACCAATATTATTATTATTATTATTATTATTATTATTATTATTATTATTATTATTATTATTATTAGCACCGCGTCTTACTACCCGTTCGGGTTATACGCACTTACGCTAATGTGTAATGGTAGGGTGATTGTGAGATGAAATGGAGGACCTACAGTTTAACGTGGAATCCGAACCACGGTGGAGGCTTGGCAATCCTCAAAACCAATAGTAACCCGTGTGTTTAAAGTATCAATTCAAATAAAATAGCCCACTTCGGTGGCCACATGATATAAGGCTCTACTCTCACAGTAGATTTAGACTGCCGATGAAGTGGAGATCAAGTTTCGAACCTCAGTCGCGTGTACTAGAGGTGATTTTTCATCAATGCTTTGCCAATCTCTTTCGCCATGCAAATGTGGCTATACTTCTTCTAAATATAACCTTCCTAATCCCTAAAACCATTATCGTAATTAATACATAAACGTATAGCCCAAACGGGTAGTAGAACACTAAGCTAAAAAAATTCTGGGTAATTTGAAGAAAGTCTAAAGACCGTTATTTTACAGTTAGAAATTTACTAGATCTACTAATTTTACTTTAAGTATTTTGGCGCTAGAGCGTTGAGAAAGGCTGGAGGGGAGGGGGTAGGTGGCGGGGGATTGTACTAAACATGATGCTTAAGACGGGGTGCTAGTGAGCGCGAGTTTAGTGCATTAATTTTGCAGTTTTTATAGCACAAACATTTTTTGGCCAAAATAAATCAAATATTTATTCTATAGAATCATAGAGTTTAGTTTTCTGCACATGCTAGTCTCAACAGTTGTTGAATATCTGTCATGAGTATGGAAGCATTTGGTGACAAACTTTTTAAATAAAGAGAAAGGTTTGTCACCAAATTCCACCATGCTCATGACAGATATTCAACAACTGTTGAGACTAGCATGTGCAGAAAACTAAACTCTATGATTCTATAGAATAAATATTTGATTTGTTTTGGCCAAAAGATGTTTGTGCTATAAAAACGGCAAAAATACTACCCTAAACTCGCGCTCACTAGCACCCCGCCTTAAGGTAAATTTTGTTAGTAAGTAATGCGTTAATATATAACATATATGAGTATACATTTTTCAGACATACCAGAAATAGAACCTGGGACTCTTAGCTCAGTAGACAGACACATTACTAACTGAGCTAGCGGACTATATGTCTCTACTGTACACATACATAATTTATAATATTTGTCTTTTTTTAAAAAAAGTTCAAAATAAATACGTCAAAGAAGTAGGCCTAAACTAGAACTCTTACTTTTTTTTTGCGGAGAACGCAGGTGGATATGGTGGGAAAGCCGGAAGAATTGTTCATGTGGGGTTGAAGAGGGGGGTTTGGGGGTGTAAGGGGATGAAGGGTGCTCCCGGAGCTACCCCGTGTCAGTCGTGTTATTGACCTACTTCTCCTCCCAAACCCTTTTTTCCGCCGCCATACCAACCACTTACAATCGATATCCAACAGATGACGAAACAAATTTAAGTCAAGTTGCTTTTTTTTCTTTCAAGAAATATAGTTTTTTTTTCAAACCCACTCCGAATAGGAGGATAGTAGTAACCTGTAGGGTATCATTTAATATTCAGATCAAAAAGTATTTCACAATCTGAGTTAACCCATCAATGTAAACAAGGGTTAGCTCGACGATCGATGAAACTGATTCTTCTTGGGTAGCAAGGCGTTTGTTTATATTAGGGTCAAATGTGTTTTGGTTAGTGTTTTTATTAAAGATGCGTTAAATACAATATTTTACGAATCCAAATCCCAAATCTTCAATATACAAGCAAATCCTAAATCTCTAATTCGAATTTGAATATTAGAAAACCTTTAAACATTCAAAGGCCTCTTTACTAAAGTAAATCTTAAGTTGCGAGAGAAAATAGAAATAGTAACTTTCTGAACCGACTGATTATATCAGCACACGACTTATATAAACTAACTTAAATCTAGAACAAACACAACATCCAGTCCCCAGTCGTTAATTCATCACTGTGAAAGGGTTAACCCTCATTTCATCAATATTAAATATTTCGGCCGTGGCAAGAATCGTACCCGGGACCCTTAGCTCAGTAGACCGACACGCTACCGACTGAGATCAGCTGTCGAACAGAAATAGTAACTAAATGATGACATTATCTATATACTACTAATAGTTCTGTTAACAGTAGACCTCGTCACAGGTTCCTATTTTTAAAAGGCTATATTTGTGTTTCTCTTACCTTTCAAGTAAACAATTTCACAGGGTTTCTTTTTATATATTTGTGTTTCTCTTAGCTTTCAAGTAAACAATTACAAAGGGTCAATTTTTATATATTTTTATTTCTCTTATCTTTCAAGTAAACAATTTCACAAGGTCTCTTTTTATATATTTGTGTTTCTCTTGTTTTCCAAGTAAACATTTACGAAGGGTCCATTTTTATATGTTTGTGTTTCTTTGATCTTTAAAGTAAACAATTACAAAGGGTCAATTTTTATATATTTGTGTTTCTATTATTTTTCAAGTAAACAATTCTACAGGATCTATTTTTATATATTGGTGTTTCTCTTATCGCTAAAGTAAACAATTCCACAGGATCTATTTTTATATATTGGTGTTTCTCTTATCTTCCAAGCGAACAATATTACACAAACTCCTTAATATATATTTGTGTTTATTTTATTTTTCAAACGAACAATTACACAGGGTCCTTTTTACATATGTGAGTTTCTTTTACCTTTCAAGTAAACGCATGCACAGGATCCTTTTTTATATACATACATTCCTGTATTGCTGTCCCTTCAAGTAAACACAACGGATCATCCTGATATTCATGAGTTCTTTCATGGTAATTATCTCTATCGTGCGTTTCATAACCCAGTATTTGCTTACTTCCCATACTGGGAAGTGTTAGTAAACAGTTTCACTAAAGTCAATAAGACAAACCTCGTAGGCGAAACGTCCCATTATATATTTCTAAACATCTCACGAACCTTGACACAGTTCAACCAGAAATGTGTCACCTGCTTCGGTGGTCGAATGGTCCACGGCAGAATTATTCAACCTTTTCTGTTCATGTACCGGGCTAAATTAAATTCATCTTCGACCCCGTTCCCCCAAAGTTTTTGCTGTATAAAGGCGGAGTGGAGGGTCCAGCCCCCCTTGGAATTTGACTACCCCCCCCCTAGGGGGTCCATATATATGTATATTAACTAGTATTTGCTAAAGGTATACTCAAATTTTCTAGTGGAACAAGGAACGTAAGAAGCTAATTTTGTTTAGAGGAGATGAATATTGGGTTCCGCTAGAAAAAATACGATTCTTTTTGCTACGGCCATCTCGCTTTAGCCAATAAAAATGGATAGGTCCATCAAATTCCAAGGAGGGGAGGGCTATACCCTCCCGACACCCCCTCTTTCTGCGTTCTTAAATGGAACCACTATAAAAAAAACTTGCTTTCTACGACCTTGTATGGTATACGTCATATTCTATGGTCTATATTTATTTATTTTAATTTTTTTGTCCCCCTAAGATGTATTCGCGTACCCCAGGTTGAATACAACTGGAAGACGTCACTCTTTCAATAGACTAGACTCTCGTTGACGGGAATATTGGGGGGTTCAAATCACGGTTGGAAGTACCGAGGGTGGTTTGGAGCTACAGTACAATGTTCATAGAAAGAACCTTATCTGACAATGAGATAAATTACTATACTTTCTTTTGCTTTCACATTTTAAAGATATTATCAATAACTAAGGTAAACGTTTCATTCATGGACATATTAAGCGATGCTACGACAATATCTTAGTTTCATTGTCTTAAATAAAAAAATACTCTGTGTTACTCGACTTGTTATTAATATAATGCCCTTCAACATAGTGTTTAGTTTTACTATACAAATCGAGAGATCTTAAATGTATAACAATTTTTTTTATAATATAGATTTTTATAGCAACATACAATGTTCCGATAGTGGACACGTCGAAAAAACAGAATGTACTAGTAGGCGTCATATCAATGAGCTAATAATGGACAGTTAATCTTGAATACTTATTGCAGTGAATTAAATCATATTAATTAATACATTCTACACAGTTATACTTTTTCAAACTAGGCGTTACAGTTGTACAATCTTCATGTCGTCATAATTTACATGACAAGCACTGAATCATAAACTTTTCAATTGATTATTGACATATATTGCAGAACCAGCTTTCATTGTTGATGGATTTCTTAATTTTCTTGGCTTTCATTTATTTCCTTTACTCTTGTATTCTCTTTTCGCTTTCTTTCTTGAATCTCTTGTTCTTTTTTTTAAACTTTTTCTTTTTCATGATAATCATTCTATTGTTGTGATGTGGCAACAACAGGTACTTTTAACTCTTATCTTTGATTTTAGAGAAACCTGTTTTGGCGTTTTCGGTCAAAAAAGTATACTTTTAAATGGATTTAGAATATTTTTCAAACTGTCACATAAACGTGATTTTGACGGTTATCACGTAACTATTTGAGAATTTTATGGAGGTGTTTTATTGTTAATTTATATTTTTGCCAGTATTTCTGATGTAACATCTGTCACTGAGATCTCAAAATTTTATATTTTCAAATTATCTACACTTTCAATATATACTTCTCTCGACCATGTGATTTGCCAGTAACATCTTTATCACTTTCTCCTGTAGTTTCTTAAAGATTATCCTCATATTCATATGTACGAATTTTGTATGGCCTGCTCCTTATAGTTGAAAACAGGATCCATTTCACGTCTGTAAAATAAAAAATGAAACTATTCAAGCATGAAATATCTAAGTAGATATTAAAAATAATAATCAAATATTTTTTATTTAAAATTTTAGATTTTAATTCCCTTAATTACTTCGGCTGTGTAGTAAATTTTAGCGTACCAATTATGGACAAGTAGAATAAATCGACACAATTTTAACAATTTATTTTATTTTTCGTATTTAACTTAGTATATTTCCATTACTGCTCTAAAAATAAATAGAAAATTAACAAAGCCAATTCTTTATTGGGACTAATATTGATTTCTTTATTTAAATTATATTTAACTCTTAAGTTTTTACTGTAATGTTTCAGTTATGGACACAAGTGTCCATTACCGGTCACAGTTGGGAAATGTCGTGTACCAGTAATGAACATGTACATAATTGTATGCTATTTTACAAATAAACAATTAATTATACTTTTTCCTTACGAAAACTATATTCTATTTCACCTACCTCCAGTCTGAAATGTCTTCCTGGGTAAAAAAAAGGCTAAAATCGCGATTAACTTAGTCCAAGGTAGCTTAAAGTTTTACACAATAAACACCACCACACCACTGAACCAACAAAGAAAACTACAATGCTAGTTAACAATAGGGAGGGTGACCTGGTGGTCTAGGGGTAAGGTGTCAGACTTCTGTGCTGGCGGCCGGGGTTCAATCCTCGGTTCCGGCACAAATTTATCTGATTACCAAAACCTTCCTTCACCTCTGACAAGATATCTTGTGAATGTGAGGAATGCCAGGCCTCCACCGTGGTTCGGATTCCACGTTAAACTGTAGGTCCTTCATTTCATCTCACAATCACCCTACCATTACTCATTAGCGTAAGTGCGTATAACCCGAACGGGTAGTAAGACGCGGTGCTAATAATAATAATAATAATAATAATA
>CABFOW010000645.1:153410-203551 GCA_902141385.1 Timema californicum
TTTTTTTTGTATTTTTTTTTTTTTTTTTTTTTTTTTTTCAAAATAGTATTTACTTGAACTCTCCACTTAAATGTGATTACACTTCACTTAAATTTTATCTTATTCCTTTCTTACACCACTAATGTAAGAAAGCAGATAGCCCAGGTGGTGGTCTAGGAAAACTGGGCGAGCACGAACTGGGCGATAGGACAACTGGGCGTTAAAAAAACACTTTTTATTAACTTTTTTATAGTATAATGCAATGCACTTTTTTAAAATATAAAAAATGCACAATTTTTTTCATATATTCTTTAATTAAATTAAAAAATGATGGGTAAAAACTAAAAATGAACTTTTTTAACTAATCATAATTTTCAGCGCAACATCATATATTTTTCAATTACGTAAATATTCATTTTTGGAGTTGTTTTAAAAAAAATCTTAGTAGAGGAAACTTAATTAATTCATATTTATAAAGATAACCTAACCTAACATAGCCTAACCTACCTATTGCAGTGCATTAATACAAGACAAAGACCATTTAAATAAAATATGATGTTGCGCATAGTGAAAGAGTGCATCTTTTGCTTTTACTCATTACTTTTTAATTAAAAAGAAAAAAAGTGCATTGCATTATGCTAGAAAAAAAGTGAAAAAAGTTTTTAAATAAAAAAGTGGGGTTACTTTTGGCGCCCAGTTGTCCGGATACGTCCAGGTGGATCGAAAGTGGTAGAGCACAACTCAAAAATAAGTTCCACGTATTTGTAAATATATATATATTGACACTATCTAATTGGGGTAACCAGGCTTGGGGTCAACCCCCCACCCCCTTGGCACTGAGTCACAGTGTTGAGCTACAAGATGCAATCTTTACAACTTTTTGACAAAAGGCAATATTTTAAAAATCAATCTTAATGTGCACTTCATTAACTCCAAAAAAACTTAATGTCGTCAGCCCACAAATAATCCATACTGACTGAGCGTCCACCAGCTGTTTCCGAAGATACAGCCAACTTATGCGGCTAGAGGGTGTCATGCTGTCAGCACAACAAGCCCTCCAGCCGTTAATCTCAATTTTCTAAACCGGAGACACAATTTTTTTCATTAATTTGTCCCCACGAGGATGAGTCGACACCATTACAAACACACTACTTCACAGGAAAGTCTGAAAGCACCGGGGACCAATCTTGGAACCCCTGAATCTGTAGTTAGGAGCTCTGACCACCAGCCCATTGAGGTGATCGCACTGTAACTAATTTAACCAGATCACGAATTTAAAAAAATAGCTCAACTCTAAAACAAACACAAAACCACCAACTTAGGCAAGGAGTCAAGACTTTAGCCAATGGAAACTCGACAGAGAGGGATTTTAGGGGGGCGGGGCGGTTACAGATACATAAACCACGCTAATGGGATAGGAACGAGGAAAGAAGAAATTGAGAGTAAATGTGATATTGGAAACATATTTAGGAAAAACCAGCCTCGGTGTAACCGACCGAGATTAGAGCCCCGATCTCCCCATCACCAGCAATCTAATTTAATAATTTAATACTGGAGTGACGAATTAGGCCATGTGACCACCAATACGGAGTGAAAGAGAGGGAATAAAGTTTAAGTGTGCGTGCCTTCTTCCATTCTAATGTCCAGGCTCAAATGAGATGAAGGAGGCGTGGAGGGTGAAATGTTGACGATAGTAACTATAACTTTCGTAAGAAGGTTGAAATATAGGTTAATTATCCACGTGGGTAAAATACCAAGGCCGGTGGATGTGTGCACTCGCTTGGATAGCGTTTCTGAGTTCTTTGGTTTTGCTGTAAGATTATCTAGATAGTAATATAATATTTCAATTCCGGGCTACAGCACTCGTGGCCCAGTTTGTGGAAAGATTAGCCAGTACCAGACCTACTGAACCCGTTGCCCAGGGGGCACCCGAATATACTACTCTTACATCCTTTTCGTAGAGACTCTTTCCATGTCCCGATGAGATGAGGTGATGGTGATAGTGAGTATGGGGGTGTGGAACCAGTGGAAACTCTTAAACTTAAATTAAGCCTGATTAACCAAACCCTGGCGACTGTTGGGGTAATTCCCCTTAAAAGAAAAATATCCAAGATACCAGTCGGGAATCGAACCCGGAACCTTTAGGCTTGTAGCCTGGTGCACTACACCACTACAAAACGGGGCCTGTTATCGAGTTAATATAAATACGTGTAATGATATTGGTTTGGATTACTATAAATTATGTAAAAGGTCATGGATGAAGGTAATTTTTCTTTAAAGTAATATATGTAGAGTATCCTTATAAGATTCATCCATGAAGAAACACGCGCTTCTCAGAAACAATGTGAAAAGGATTTCACCACTAATATATATTTTTTATACTATCTTTCCTGTTAAAAGGAACAACTTCATAGTATTTGGCAGAAGATGCCATTTCTCTATACAATTAAGAAGCTAGCCTTCACAAAACCTGTCGCCAGGACTCTTTCTATTAGTTGGTTTTTACAGTGTTGCTGAGGGGAGAAAAAGGCAATGGGTATGTCATATATAAACCATTGTGCGTATGCTTAAGGCATCTCCGGGATCCAAACATCTACACCGACATCTCACCCACGCACGAGTCAGTCAGAGCCACACACTGGCAGTCACAGTCTAACACAGTATAAAATAACTTACATTAATATCACAAGTGTATGAAGGTAATTTTTCTTTAAAGTAATATATGTAGAGTATCCTTATAAGATTCATCCATGAAGAAACACGCGCTTCTCAGAAACAATGTGAAAAGGATTTCACCACTAATATATATTTTTTATACTATCTTTCCTGTTAAAAGGAACAACTTCATAGTATTTGGCAGAAGATGCCATTTCTCTATACAATTAAGAAGCTAGCCTTCACAAAACCTGTCGCCAGGACTCTTTCTATTAGTTGGTTTTTACAGTGTTGCTGAGGGGAGAAAAAGGCAATGGGTATGTCATATATAAACCATTGTGCGTATGCTTAAGGCATCTCCGGGATCCAAACATCTACACCGACATCTCACCCACGCACGAGTCAGTCAGAGCCACACACTGGCAGTCACAGTCTAACACAGTATAAAATAACTTACATTAATATCACAAGTGTTCAGTAGTATAAATCATTTAATTGGAATATGTATAAGTAATTAACAGGTGTCATTTAAATAAACCGTGTGTGTATAAACAGCCGTCAACAGTTCTCTTTCTTCAATTTTATTAATATACCGATTTAATCAGTGCTCGAACACGGAGCTATAGACAGCTGGTTAAACGGTATATTTTCAGTGATGATAGGCGCTCGATCACGGAGCTATAGACAATCTATACATCATCACAGCATTCTTATATCAGGGAATTAATCCGTAGTGTTTCAATTGACGCCCAAAGCGCGGCTCCATTAATCAATAGTGATTCAATCGACGCCCAAAGCGGGGTAATTGATTCCATAGTATAACATACTATGATAGGATTTTGGTAAGGAAGAAATATTTATTATACTATTTGCGATTAACATTGATAGCATTTTAGTGTTATATTAGTTTTATTTTATAGTTATTGACTATCTTTATTGAAAATGACAACTGTTGATCGATCACAGGACTTGACGTTTAAATACCTAAAAGTAGATCCAATAGCTTTTATAGTTTCTAGCTAATATGAAAATTGAACCATAAATCTAGTAACTTTTTTAGGTGCCAGAGGAAGTTCTTCCTATAAAAATCGGAGTATAGATTGAGTAGCTTTATGAATTACCTGATAGTGTTACTATGACGATCCGACTATAACTTGCGTGCGATTCTGTAGTAATAGTTCGTGTGTGTGTTTGTGGGTTGATAAAATGGGACGTGTTCAACATATTGAAAAGAAAACAAGTAAAACATGTTGACCGCGTTGTGATTGAACCCTACCTAACTTGGAACCACCTACCTGTGAGTATAAAGTTACTCCCCGACAGAGTAAAAAGTGGGTCAAATGCGAGCAGATTTTTTTTTAAAAAAAAAGAAAGAAAAAGAATTATATTGCAAACAACCACTTTACATGTCATATTTGTATCGAGTCCTATCACTCATATTTTTGCTCTTGATAACTTAACCATTCGCAGCGCCTGTACCACTGTGGAGTCTTGAAAACAAATACACTATTTCCTCCTCCCGTTGTGTAACTGGCCTGTACATTCCTTTATTAACAATGTTAAAACCTCTTCGGTGACCGCATGGTCCAAGGCGCTACTCTCACAGTAGACTAGACTTCCGATGACAGGACAGATCGATGTTCTAATCTCGATCGGGTGAACAGAGAGTGGTTTTCCCAAATGCTTTTTACTCTCTATTTATATGAAAATGCGGATACACTTCCTCTAAATTATCCTTTCATCATCCCTACCCCATTAGCGTAATTAATACATATCGCATAATCTGAAAGGGTAGTAAGACCTATTGCAAAAAAAAATAAGAAGAGTAATGACATATATTTTCATACAGTCGCAATTATATTATTATAATGTCGTCATTGAAGTCAAGGTTCGAATCTCGAGCGTGTACACTGGGATTGATTTTCCAAATGTGATTTATGACTTGCGTTTTTCCAATCCACTGAACACGCTAAGGTTTATGGCTGCTCCAAAGCTATAGGCACCGTCCTTTCATATATGTGGCGAGGTAGTGACAGAATCTTGAAACACGTGTTTAATAATAGTTTAGTGATGTCCCGAACCTGTTTAAACTTTGTTTAAGTGTGTTAATTTCGATGCAACGAATCAAGTAGAAAATTCGTCGCAATATGAGATAAGATTTGTTGTAATGTGTGATGCTCAAATCGATATGTTAACACTAATAAATATATAACATTTGACATTTTCCTTGATAGTAATGGAGGGAAGAAAAACTAAACAAGTTGATTCAAATAGGCAACAGAAATAATATAGTGGATTTGTTATACCTATATTCATCTGACATTCTCAAATATAAGAAAAACCATGAACTATGTCAAGAAACCAATCATTTTCAATAGTTCTAGGCTATATTTGTAAACTAATGTATACTAAACTTGGCATACATTAATCTTCGTAGTTCCTAAAGGATTCCTGGTCACTTTGAAATTTCATCTTGGATCCTTGTATTTTTGACAAACTAACGAATAATTTATCTCAGGTTTTGTCATTGCCGATTTGTAGCTCTTTGTCTACTTTGTTATTTTGTAGTACATGACATAACCTTACTTTATGCGATAAGATTTTGTCTGACTTTTATAATGACTATAATAATTATAGGTCTTTTTCAATTGTGGTACAGTAATATAAAAATAAACAAGCCTAAAATGTAACTATTCCTAATCTAACGTAGATTTGGTTGGCATTTTTAAGATTACGTTATAGTCTAATTTGGATGGATTAACTTGGAATTAATATTATTATTATTATTATTAGCACCGCGTCTTACTACCCGTTCGGGTTATATGCATTTACGCTAATGTGTAATGGTAGGGTGAATTGTGAGATGAAATGGAGGACCTACAGTTTAACGTGGAATCCGAACCACGGTTGAGGCTTGGCATTCCCCACAATCACCAGATGTCTTGTCAGAGGTGAAGGAAGGGTTTGATAATCAGATAAATTTATGCTGGGACCAGGGATTGAACCCCAGCCGCCAGCATAGAAGTCTGACACCTTACCCCTAGACCGCCAGGTCACCCTTGGAATTAATAAAATTATAAATTAAATATAACGATCTAGTAGTAGGCTAACATATTTTCTAGTGTTTCTAGTGTTTATTTTATGTTGGACAAGGATTATAAACTTTTAACATTAGGCCCTATAAGATGTTAAACAAACACACGTCTGCCTTACAACTTTCGATTTTACAAATAATTTTTTTTTTGTAAACACCGTGTCTTACTACTCGTTCGATCTATACGCTTATGTACTAATTACGATAATGGTTTTAAGGTTTAGGAATGCTATATTTATAAGAAGTGTACACACATTTGCATGGGGAGAGGATTGAAAATCATTTTGTGAAAACCACCCTCAGTACACCCGACCGAGATTCGAACCTCGATCTCCCCGTCACCGTCAATCCAGGTTATCTCGAGAATGACTTCTTAGAGCAATATGACCACTTATGTGAGGTACGTATATTTAAAAAGGCTTTATGGGAACTACCGAGGTCAAATTTAATCTTTCGCTCGTGTAGATAGTATAATCTATGAACTTGAAATAAATGTACTTTGACAAACAAAAACGTTCTCATTCTTTTGTGATAGATAAAACACCACAATTCGAGGCAGTAAATAACAATGGTAGTGATCAGTAAGGTTGGGCGCTACTCTCGCAATAGAGTAGACTGCCGAAAACGGGGAGATCGGGGTTCAATCCCAGTCGGGTGTACTGAGCGTGGCTTTTCATAAATTGTTCTACATTCTCTAAATGCGGGTACACTCCTTCTAAATTCAACCTTATTCATCCCTAACTCATTACCGTAATTAGTGCATATGCGTATAGCCTGAAAAGGTCATAAGACGCGGTGCTAGCAAGCCTAATTCGGTTCTGGGAAGCCAGAATTCGATTACGATCAACGACGATAAAGATGTTTTATTTGACACAATGGTTTTTTTTACCTTATTTACTACTAAATGTTTGCGCAGTTTAATAAAAATAATAATTTACACCTTTCACACTGATTTACATTTCATAAAAATACGAATTGTATTTAAAATAAACGAGTGTGTGATCACACGGTCAAAGGTGTCATTCTCGCAATGGATTGGACTGTCAGTCCTGGAGAGGTCAAGGGTCAAATCCTGGCTGGGTGTATTGGGTGTTTCCCATATACTCTACCCACTAATGCAGGTGCACTTTCTCTTAGCTGCCTTTATCATCTTTACCCTGAGAATTAAGCCATTCATATCCTTGGTGTTATATTTAATAAAAGGAGTTATATGCAGGCGACATCTGAAATTCTGTAATAACAACATCCATTAGTTTAATTAACGTAGGCCTAAATTATATATATGGCGGCTTTGTTATTCAAAATGTGAATACTTAATTAGGGTATATAATATTTATAGAAGTAAATTATTTTCTAAGAAAAAAATAACGTCGCTAAAATCGGTCCGGTAGTACTCGAGAAATTGCTGACGAAATAAATTGTAGTGTTCTAAGACTCCCCTTTGAATATTTTTTAAATTTAAAGTTCTTAGGACACATCCTCATAAAAAATAAAGTATAAAAATTGATTGTACGAATCATGTTTTAATTGGAACCCCCTCACCCCTAATCTTAATTTTAGTCACCGCCCTATCACTATGTTTAAAATGTTTCAAATCCTGTAGCTTTAAAAATCAAGCAAACCTTGACCTGTTTTCTGATGATTTATTACCTACCGGCACTGAAGAACATAGATATGTTTAGTATTCCATTCAGAAAAGACAAGTTGACCTTGATAGTCTTGGGGTAAAGTTATCGGCCTTATTACCCGATGTTTGTGGGTTAATTAATCAGCCGGGGTTGACAAATTTTTCTAAAGCTATAAATATCCGTAGCACAACTTCCTTCGGAGGAGAAATAAAGCCGTCGGTCCCATGCCAATTGTGTCATGTAAAATAACCCTTTAAGATATATGAATATACCTCTCCTGGGAAAATTGGTAGGTACTTTCGCTTTCGCTCATAGAATTTCTTGTGTGCTGGTTTAATCAATCGGTTTACAAAGTGCACGTTAATTACCTTAAATAAATAAAATAAAGACAATCATTTATGAACCTCCAACTATGGTAATTTACTCTAATGTGTGTTTGTCACCAGAATAATGTGTTTACAATTTAAAAAAATTTAAGAATGTATTATTTATGGTAAGTCTGCCCCCCACCCCTCAACCCCGCCAGCAAGCTGTCATTCTAAGTATTCATTTTTCCTTGGCATTTTAGAGGACATTGACTAAAAGAACTTCTTTATAATGTAGTTTCTATTTAAATGGTACATGATACGGCCTAGTAATGTTTTATATATTCCTGTTACTTATACGATTACCTTATAGGACGGTGTATATAAGTAAATTCTATTAAATGTAGCAATATAACGACAGTTATAGAACACTATACTGTACATTAAAGTAGTTTACTGGTGTGTAAAAAGTTAGAGAAACGTTAGGGGAAAAGGTCAGGAGGGATAAATACTAGTCGTTGGTTATTCTTATATTCATTATTGAAATACTTTGCATTTAAACTCTTTAGAAAATTAATTTTATTACAGCATTTTTATTTAATCCACAAAAATTTCAAATTGTATTAATTTATCAAACCGAGGACAAAATCATTGCGGGACATGCCTTATTTCACGTCACGTTAAAATCTAACAATACCATTGCAGAAAAAAAACATTTCAATTATAAATTACAAAAATTAATACAAATATTGCTCTTACCATTAGTTAATAGAGGTTGTAATCACAATGACGCTTACTATCGTGGTAGCTTATTCATTGCTGTAACTGCCAATAGCCGTAAAATCGAATTATTAATGTCACAACAATGGCTTGAATGTCAAAAATTAATCACAAATCGTTTATGGGTACAGGAACCGGTAAACGAAAGTAAACACGTATTTTTATACAAATTTTTCACTGTTGTCCGGATCATTTTACTATTCTACTTAATTATTTCTTGAATGAAAACAGGTTACATTATTCATTGTTTAAAATTCAAATCTCGTCCACACGAGAGGATCACCAAATTATTTATATATTAGTAAAAAATAAATTTGTAATAACATTGAACCAAGAAATAAATCACATTTCTATATAAAGGCACTTAATGACAACAAGATCGCCTCATCTGTTGTTGTTGGACAGGATTTATTTTTTTATTACCGCGGTAGTTTCTTAGTCAAAGAGAACGACCCACTTCCTATTTCAAACACGAGAGCGCATCAACTGAATGCGCGTGGGGACATGATAGGCTCAGCCCCGTATTGGACGAGTTCAGTTCGCTGTTTTAAATCTTCCCTTCTTAAAAAAAAAACCTCTTGGTATCGGACCGGCGCATCGTCTCAAGAAATTGCGTCTAAAAATCTACAAGGAATATCTAGGACTGTCGCAAATGACACGTTTGATCAAAAGTCTAAGACACCTCTTTAAATTAAATAAAAATGGATGTACAGTCCGATCTTGATAGGAAGGAACTTTTATGACAGTTACTAAAACATTTTTCAAAAATATTTAAACGTAAAGTCATTTGATCTGAAGTGATGCTTGCCATCAGTAACGAGAAAGGGGGGCCCTTGCCCGCACCTGTAATTTCCAATTTATTTTAATACATGAAATGCTTTTTAACATTTTTAAATCTTTTAATTTATTTAATAATTTTTTCCTTCAAAAATTTCACAATTACCAGAGTTACAATCGTGTTATATATTCACTACATCCACTCGATTCATTTCCTTATAAAACCCATCACATTAATATATTTTAAATTAATGTAGATCGCTGCTTTTGTAGAAAAAGTTATGATTAATTTCTTAATGACCGTAGAAGCCTTCAATTTCTATTAAGTTGGCAGTGTTTTTATATAATCGTGTGAAGTGAGTTAAAATTATAAGATTTTTAAATTATTTTTTATTTTAAAATGTATGACACTTTATATATATATATATATATANTATATATATATATATATATATATATATATATATATATATATATAAATTTAGTAGCTGCTTTTATGTTAAAGTAAAATGCTCTTTACAATTTCTATATTTTTGGTATCTTTACAGTGGCAGTACAATGCCAGTACCCCAAAAAGCTTTTCCTGGCGCGCACGTATGTATGTGTGTGTGTGTGTGTGGATATAGGAATATATTCCCCTCCCCCCTACTCCACCCGGAAATATTTCTGCGGGCGCCACTGTCTGCAACTACCATTTTTACAATGGATGTTGTGTGTTGTGGATGTTGTGTTGTGTGGCTGAGGATATTCGCAATAACATTAACAAGATGGCTAAACCTGTGCAAAGATTCACAAACAACTACATTTTAAAATGCTAGGACTATTTTATTGTTTTATACAATACTCGCAATCCAGCATGACGTTACCCGTGACCCACCAAAAATTTGTTAACAATAGCCTAATTAGAAATTTATAAATCCGGCTTCAAAGTGCATTCGGACCCCCTTCCTTCCACCTATGTTAAAAATTTCAGATCTCTGCGTGCCGTATATTTGGCCGGGCATCGCACACAAACAAACACACACAAACACTTCCTTTAATTATTATAGATTATTTTTAACTTTCAAATTTGTACTCGAATAAATTAATTAAACTACACGATTATTAATTTTTTGGATTTTACTTAAATTTAAATTAGTCTGCTATAAATTAAGAGTTGTGATTATGATTACCATAACATATTACAATATTCACGGATGTTAATATCGGGAAAAGTTTACGGATGTGGATTCAGACCTTGCGGTTGCGGATGGTTTGGTCTCTCACCTAGGGATCCATATATTGACTGTCCCTTTGGCTGAGTGGTATAGTGGTCGATCAGAGGACTATGAGACCCTGGTTCGATTCCGAAGTGTGGTGTGTTTATGAAGATAGCTACGAACTACAAACGGGCTCGTCCCACTATCAAATTAGTAACTACCGAAGGTCTTATGCCCTATTTCATGTTTTTTATACAAAATGTATGTTTAAAAGTTTCATATTATATACTACGAACTATAAAAATGTACCATTTCAAATTAGACCGATAAAATTACACATTGTCGAATCTCCATAGGAATAAATTCTTAGACATTGACCAAAGGTAATTTTTTTTATTAAAGCTGTGGAAATCATCACCAACTGTCAAAAGTGGTGGTTACAGTCTACAGAACGTATGGCTTGACTTACGAATGCATGAAAAGTAAATTTTCTGGCTCTTAAAACTGTCATATAAGATAATAACCTATGTCGATCCAAATAAATATGTTGTCATCAACTGTGCCATTAATATATTTCAATTACGGCCTATTTTAAGGTTTAAATCTCATCTTCTCTGGTTTTCCGCTATGGAAAGGTTGGGTTTTGAGCCACGACTGTATTTACTGAGGTGGTTTTTCTTTTTTATCGTCCTACTACATGTTCAGGTTAAACGCATATGTGGTAAAATAGGGTAGGTATGAGGAAGGAAGCGTTTTAGAAGTAATGTATCCGCATTTGCTCAGAAGGAAAGTGGGAAACTATTCAGGGGGAAACCACCCTCAGTATAATCGATCGGGATTCGAATCCAGATCTCCCCATCTTGATTTTTCTTAAATAGTTTATTATTCTCTCTTTACGAAAATGTGGTTACACGTGTTGATTCTAATTTCTTTGTCTCTACCTCATTAGAATATATTTGAAGATTTTGAACAGATATTAAGATGCAAAGAACAGAGGAAAAAATATTTGTGTTAAATGTAGCTTTCATTTTTTCATCTATATTATATTTAAAAATAGCAATCCAAATAATATAATTGAACCCAGAACTAAGAGTTTAGAGTTCGATTCGCGACTTTGCCGAAAATGTAACGTTGTGTTCCAATGTTCTAAGCACAAAAATATACCAAGGATAACGCGTTAATTATTAATTTAATGTGGTGTAACCAATCTGAACAAAAGTGTAATAGCATTTTCTAGATTCGTGATAGAAGCCAAAGAGACTTAAGATTGTTTGAAGTAACTATGTAATAATTTACACAGCTACGAACATAATTATTTTAATAATATTTAATCTACTACATAAGGGACAGATTGTGTATTTAATTAGTTTAATTAGGCTAATGACCTGCAGAATTATTACAATTATTTTGTACATCAACGTCACCCAATAATGAATCTATTTGACTTGTGGTTACATATATGCCTAGAGCGCAAAGAGAACGATACGATGCATTCACATGTTTAAATGGAGTAATTATACTAAAATTCAAGGAATGAGTCTGGACACGTAATGAGACTGAACACATCATAAGGCTGGACACGTTTTGGTTCTGGATATTACAGTGATGAAGTTAGAGCATCAAGGGTGTTCAAGCGAGTTTTGAATTAATCTTTTAACATTTTTTTTCGTTGGGAAACCATTTTGTGTTCGTTTTATTAACACATTTAATTTAGTTATGTAATTAACATGGTTGGAAAGGGGGAGGCGGGGACACACTTTCTTAACATTTTCATTGTTATATAGCCAACTTTAGGGTATTTCTTGACATTTATTGAGTTTTTAATTCAATGAATATTATGGATATTACATTTTTTATTATTTTATTGAGACAAAACGATATTAAAATCAGAACCAAATAAAAATTAATTGGATTTAATAAAACAGGTTAAATCAGGTTATTGTTTTAATTCTAAACCTAGGGGCATTTTTTTAAATGAAAAATGTTTTTCTGGTGTAAGCCCCTCGTAGTATTTTTAAATACCTTAACTAGAAGAGCATAAACCGCCTCGGTGGCGTAGTTAGCTAACGCGCTAGTCGTGTTGAGCCCTACTGCTGAGGACAGGGATATCGAGGTTCGAATCTCGGTCAGGTGAACTGGGGGTAGTTTTTTCTAAATGGTTTTCCACTCTCCTCCACGCAAATGTGGGTTCACTTCCTCTAATTAAACCTTCCCAATTCCTAATCCAATAGTGTAGTTAATACTTAAAGCGTATAACCCGAACGGTTAGTAAGATGCGGTACTAAATAATAATAATAATAATAATAATAATAATAATAATAATAATAACAATAATAATAATAATAATAATAATAGAAGCGCACAGAGTATGGGCCTATTTATATTAATAAAAACAATCGATTTAAATATGACTACGCTTCACTATAAACCGTGTTATTTACATTATAAATTTGTGCACTGTACGCTAAGCAGTATTTACTAGGCACTTTTATGCGTCTTAAATCCTGATCAATAATGTTCCACTAGATGCTAATTAAAAAATTTAAAATAGATAGATGTATAATTAGGAAAGTTAGTATTGTAAATGAACGTACAATCAATGATTATAGCAGGCAAATTATGTTTTAAGTAATAAGTACTACTTGATACTATATACAAAATTGAATACAAATATTTTAAAGTGATTAAATAAGCCAACAATTATTTTGACAATAACTTACTGGTATTAGTAAACAAGATGGCGTACTTGTCATTTCTCACTTTATATATATTTTCCTTTCTGGGACTGAAGGTCGATCTTAAAGTGGGACGAGAAAATATATCGACCTTGGCTCCTAAAGCATGTTTTGTTGTTTTAGTTATCGTCTAAAGTCTCAGGAGGAATTTTTAGCTATTAGTTGTGTTGGAATCATAAAGCAGGTAAGTTGTAATCACATCTATTTATTTATTCACTTTATATTTTAACTGTCAATTCAACTTTTGGTTATAAATATCCCGTGGCTTTAATATTTTAAGTTTCATTTTCATGTGTGATATTTTTAACCCACTCTTCTTTTCACATATATGTGTACTGATTGAAAATATATGAATTTTTAAACTTTGAAGTGGTTAATGTTAAAAAAAATTCAAACCGTCTCAGTTTATCTCACGAATAAGTTTATCCATTTATTTTCTTTCATAACAATCAAGTCTTTATGATATTATTCGTTATTAAAAAAAGGTTTTCAGATGTTTTTAGAATACCCCTAAAGTGGGAATTTAGTTTCATTACTTTTTTCAAATTATTCATTCTCATTAAAGTATTAAAAATACTTTTCAAATGAAAAACTACTTCAAAAAGCTCGCTTACTGAAAATGTAAACTTGGTCCTTTACTATGCAATTGGTTGAAAAGCTACCCTTCATAATAAAATGATATGTGAAAGTTCACAAAATACAATTAAAATTAATATTATAGATCGGTGACATGTAGGCCTTTAAACAGGGGCAGGTTCCATTCAGCCTGGGACTACAAATATTAATGTTCATACATATTCATAAATAGACCTAAGCCTACCACTAAAGTTATGTTTCAGTGTGCATAAGCTGAAGTGGTAGTGAATAAATATTTATGTTTTATTATCAGTAAATTTAATCCCCAAGGCTATTACAGGAAGTTCACTTTAAAAAAAATCAGTTTATACTCCTTACAAAAATGAGAAAAAAGTGTCCGAAGTGGGTAGGCCTATTCTTAGAGTTTGTCTGATGGTGATGTTAAGTAAAAGTAACTCTTAATACACTAAGTTTTAAAATAATATATTCTACTTTTGGTTTCCTTTTCAGTGGGAATGACCGTAATGGCAGTTTCCATCAATGAAATCTGTGAGAATACTAAACTTGCTAGGGAAATGGCACTGATGGGCAACTACGAGACTGCTGGTGTTTACTACCAAGGGGTTGTCCAGCAGATTCACAGGCTTCTTATCAGCATTGTTGATCCGACCAGGAAAGGAAAATGGCAATTGGTAAGCATTTATTATTAATTATTAAATAGAACAAATTATTTATATATATTAGCACATTTTATTTTCGGTTGGGTCTACTGGCAAAAAGTGGCTTACACATCAAATACCTATTTAACTTACTGTACTAAGTTACGAGGGTGCAGAATATGTCCGAATGTGCAAATGAGGTTCGGGGGAAATTTGGGGCAGGGAAAAGTTACACAATTTGGTTGACATTTTTAATACATTCTGGTTCTGATATGGTAGTTTCATTTGTGTAGAAAAAAAAACTGATGACATAGTGAGGCAGTGTTAGTGTAAGCACAAAGAGTTGTGTCTAGGGGCTAAGAGTTCTAGATAAGAAGTCAGAGGTTGAGATAAGGGGCAGAGAAAAAATCTAATAATTCAACCTGGCTAAAGGCGTTATTGAGTGATGAATCATCATTCATCTACCCTACCGCGGGTGTTTGGTAGTTATGGCGGGCAGGTAGTGGAGGGCAGGGAAGGTTGAGCGATGTTTATTTTATTTTCAACAGTGGCAGCTTTCCTTTCAACCTTTCAAACAAAATGTTGTCAGTCTATTTTAAATAATAAAAAATAGCCTACCTTTTTCCGAAAGACTGAATTTTTATATACGTGGTTGTGTGTGTGTGTGTTTATATATATATATATATATATCCTCTTGTTTTTCTCTGTGTTTTACTACATGTGGATGAGGAAACTTACTCTAATTTGTATGAAGGAAAAATAGTAGGCCTATTTAGGAAAAAACAGTTGTCAGAACACCCAGAATAGATTCAAACCCTGACCTTAACATTACCAGCAAACCATACCACCATACGAGTGTGACATTTATTCTGCCTTCTACCAGTTTGGGTTTAAAATCTGTTATTTTATGTGAAATATTAAGCCTATATTTAAATTAGCTTATTAATAAATATAATTAATAAATTAGTTTATTAGTAATTAGGATATATATATATATATATATAAAAATAAACACACACACACAACCACGTATATAAAAATTCGGTCTTTCAGAAAAAGGTAGGCTATTTTTTATTATTTAAAATAGACTGACAACCTTTTGTTTGGAAGGTTGAAAGGAAAGCTGCCACTGTTGAAAATATTTTGACAAACTTAGTTTTCAATAAATCATTTTAAGGTCTCATCTAAATTTAAGACTCAAATATTTAAAAAATGATTTTGTAAGTTTTATTTGTAAATCCTTTAGTCTTTTTTTAAAAAACTAATAGGCCTATATCCAAGTAGATTTTCAATTGCTTTGATACTCTTCTAACCAAAGTTTGAAACTATTCTCTTGTTCATTTCAGGTTCAACAGCAAATAGCCCAGGAATATGAGCAGGTGAAGGCCACTACAAACACACTTCAGTTGTTCAAGATGGATACTCACATAGATAGGCCATTAGGTGAGCTACCATAAGGGATTGCCTTTCTCTCACTTTGGAGACCAATCATGGCCGGTTATATTTGGAGGGATTACTCCACAAGCTAGATTTTGACACTTTCTCTAAAGGGTGCCTCACACAGTGCTGGTTTTATTCACTTTTGATTAGCGTTTATTATTCACTCATGTATTCGCTTGCAAAATTTGGAAAGGTCTTTTATTCGCTAGCGAACAATTTTGATGTCAAAAGCAAAGAATATTCACTAGCTGATAAGTGGAGACATGTCCAACTTATTTGCTGTGACAAAGCGAAAAGTGGGCTAGTTTGGTCTTAATGCACATATGTGAAGGCAGGTAGGCAGTCATACAACATTATTTTAGAGTGAGTCATTGTGCACGTGCTCCTCAAACTTTACATACAACAACCGTATCACTTTACGATACCCGCCTTGGTGGTGTAGTTGGCTAACGCGCTTGTCGTGTTGAGCTCGACTGCTGAGGACGGGGAGATCGAGGTTTGAATCTCGGTCGGGTGAACTGGGGGTGGTTTTTCCTTAATGGTTTTCCACTCTCCCTCAACGCAAATGTGGGTTCATTTCCTCTAATACAACCTTCCCAATTCCTAATCCATTAGCGTAATTAGTACTTAAAGTGTATAACCCGAACAGGTAGTAAGACGCGGTGCTAATTATTATTATTATTATTATTAACTTTACGATACGGCTGTGGGTCCTCTAATGCTAGTTCCTTCCTTCAACAGATTGTTTTGTTGGAAGCTCCTTGAGATATCCTCCTACCTATCCACTTCCGTACCTAGTTTCTTCTTTTATTTTTCTCTTACATTATCACCAAATGACATCGAAGACCTTGTGCACAAAGCAAAACTGGGGCACAAAGGGCATACTCCTCTGACACCATGATATTAAACATTGGCTGTCCCCAAAATAGCTGGTGAAATCCTGGTTTTTATCAGCCCTGTGTGAGGGCTCTTTTCGCTAGCAAATTCTTTAGCCAGAAATTCGCTTCGGTGTAACGAATAGATGATGGAAAAAAAAAGCAGCGAGTAAGCCAGCATTGTGTGAGTCACCCTTAATGCTCTTGGACTTTCATGCAAATTATATATCCTCAGCCTGTTCCTTTAATTTAAATATAAAGTCCTGATAGTCATTATTGACACACAGTACAAATAAATAAAAAGTTGGATCATGACAGCAAAAACCTAAGCCTAGCAATTCTTAAATCTACTTTTTTGAATCAAATAGGCCTTAAGTAAATTATTTTATGGTCAAAACTTTTTTTTTAGTGTGAATAAACTTTATTAGTAGGTAGGGTGTACAGTTTTTGACTAAAAATCTATCTGTAAACTACATGAATCCCTTTTGACAATTTCAAGTAAACCAATTTCACTGTAGTACCCCAACCCCACAATATAATGGGGAGCTTCAAATTTACGTATGAAATCTAGGTCCTGCCTTGAGAAGCCCTGCCTATGAAGAACCAACGCGAGACTGGTACAACCCAACACCTCGTGATCCAGACGTGTGGCTACCACCACCTCCTAGAGACCCCGATGTCTGGCCAGCACCCACTCCTGTGGAACACAAGTAAGTTAAAGGGAAGGGAGGAAATAAATCTACCTGTCGAGGGAAAATATTTTTCATTAAAGCACAATGAGCAACATTAGTTAGTTCTGAAAGATCAATTATACTCTTGCATAGAGAGATATCTACCCAGACAACTGGTATATCAATCATTCAACTGTTTCCAGCCTGTGACTAGGTCAGTTTAGTAAAATGCCTCCATCTTTCTCTGTCCTTCCACCATTCTTCCTTCTGTTTTATTTCTTCTCCTCTCACTCCCACACTTACTGTTATCTGCTCCTCCCATCCCTTTATTGATCTCCCTTGCGGTCTTTTCCCTAAATACATCTGCATTATTCTCTTTGAGATTTTTTTCTTTTACATCCTTATTACATGGCCATACCATCTCATCCTTGCTTCCTCTACTTCTTCATATACTCCCTGTGGCTTTGTCCAGATAACTTAACTCCTAATACGCTTTCCTTGTGACAGCCAACATGCTTTTCCAATGTCCTCTACCTTCCTGGTCGCTGTTACATCCAATGTCCATGTTTCTGCTGCAGATGTAACTACAGGTAGACCTATGAGTATAACCTTTATAGCATTCCTTTACACTTTGCTCAGATATTCTTATCACAAGATCTGTTGTATGGCCGGAAAAAAACTAGAATGGTTGGGGGAAATGTTATGTGTAAGAAATTGACTTTCGCACAGGGGAAAAGGTTTTTACCCAAATTTTTGGTTTGTTCAAACATTGATTTTTAAGTTGCTATAGAAAAATAAATACATGTTGCATGTTTTTTTATATTCTGAATTCACATCAAGTTAAATGGTAAATTAACTACTTGGGGTCTGTTGATTAAATTTATCCTCTAATTATTTTGGGCTAAACCACTAATGACCACCATAAAAGCTTTAAAATAGTTTTTTAAAGCAAAAATTAATTTTGAATGGCTTTTGATCGGACTATAATCTCTAATGCTACAGGTTAAGAGGATTGTCAGGGTTAAAGCACTTCTCCCTAATATTGATTCAGTGTAACTATCTAGTCTATATAATCCATATTTCATTAAAGGGCTGGACCTCATATAAAACCTATCAAGGGCCAAGCCAAAAAGCCGGACTCTGTTAAACCGGGTGTTAGACCTCAGCGGTCCAATGGTACAGGAAAGAAACAACCCGACACCAGGACGCAAAACAGGAAGGATGATAAGGGGAAACTTTCAAAAAAAGAAGATAAGAAGGAAGAGACAAAGGTATACCTTATAATAAATAAGCATTTGAAATATATTTAAGTTATAGCAATTATTTGTCTGTCAAATGTTGGATGTGAATTGGAATAGTTTGTTCCATTAACTTAGGAATACTGTCATACACATTACAATATTTAGATGAGTATGTGCACAAATAATATTTAGAGAAGCGCGCTACTGTTTAAAATAACATTTAACTTGAAAGATTTGCATCAAAAGTTTAGTTGGTGAGTTTAGTTATACCAAACTCATATTTTGTTAAATAATTACATAAATTGTGATGATAAATATTTGGAAGAAGTTATAGGGAAGGTGGATAGAAATATATGAAAGGAACAAACACAATATGGCTTTTACACTGAAAACAACACTGTTCACACTTAGCATTGCTACCACTGGACAAAGAGGTGATGGCTGTCTCTTGAAGAAAATCGATTGTTACCACCCTATCCCCCGACCTAGTTTTCATTCTATCGGAACTCATCAGGGAGGGGTGTGAAACACGCACCACAACTTCATACAAGAGGAAGAAAAAAAAGGTTGTGCTGTGCATTTCACACTCCTCCCTGATGAGTTCTTATAGAATAAAATCTAGGTCGGGGAATTGGGCGGTAATGATCAATTTTTTTGAGAGACAGCCATTACCTCTTTGTCCAGTGGCAGCAATGTAATGTGTGAGCTGTATTCTTTTCATTGCAACAGCCATTTTGGGTTTGTTCCCTATTATAAGTTTTCTATCCACTTTTCCTATACCTTTTTTTTCCATATAAATATTACAAAATACCTCAAAAAGGAAAAAAGAGAGGTTTTCCTTAAAAATAAATAATACTAGGTGATGACAAAGATGTATTGCTAAAATTATACTTTAAGGCATAAAAAATTAAGAAAACATGAAAAAATAGAATAGCAAGCAAAAACAAAAGAATAAGGTTCACTTGGAGGAAAGAATAGGTTTGATATCACATTTGGGATTAATTGCTCTAGTATTTTACTGTAGAATTAGTCAAGTAACAACTAAATTAGCATGAACATTTTGGCTTCTTTTTAGCTTTTATAAAAAACAAAAGGGTACCAGGTAAAAATACTAAAAAAACTGGCATACTCTATTATGAGATGGCATTAACAAAGCATTGCCCAAATGTTGCTTGATTTTAACATTTTCTTAATTAGTGTTATTTGTTTCAGGATAAAAATGAAAAAGAAGAAATAGAGGAAGAAGAAAAGCGATATGAGGGATCAGGGTTCGATAGAGACTTAATAGATATGCTGGGTAAGCAAGTTACATTTTTATTCAATTATGTGGGTATTGATGAGGAATCCGTCTACAGTATTATCATTTTATTTTAAACTTTTTTTTCCTTTATAAATGTAACCTGAAACATATTAAAACTAAGGATTAAAACAAATATTTCACTTGGAAATATATGAAACGTAGAAACACTTTAAATACAAGTTAGTGGCAAGGAAACAAATGATATGTTTTCATACATTTTTTTCATACCACAATTTGTTCATCATGAATGAAATGCAGGTCGAGGGATTGTTAGGGGGGGCTTATACAATTCTTATACCACAGTGGGTCACGGGCAACGCCTTGCGAGATTGCTGGTAGACAATATGAGAAAGTATGTACGAGTTGTTTTCGTCTGTCTCCAATACATTTTCCCTAAGAAAATTTAAATTTAAACTACATACACCTTCATAAGTCTCCCTTTTATTATTATTATTATTAGCACCGCGTCTTACTACCCGTTCGGGTTGTACGCACTTACGCTAATGTGTAATGGTTGGGTGATTGTGAGATGAAATGGAGGACCTACAGTTTAACGTGGAATCCGAACCACGGTGGAGGGTCTCCCTTTTAAAATAGGTGATGTTACCACTAATACCAGAGTGTTAAATAGTGGTTTTATGATATGATTTGATCCACAGAGAGAGATATTGTCCAAAAGAATCCGAACATCCGCTGGGATGACATAGCGGACTTGCAGGAAGCAAAGAGGTTGCTGGAGGAAGCTGTAGTGCTACCAATGTGGATGCCAGATTTCTTCAAGGTCTGTTTTTTGGTTTTTTTTAGTGCTTCTTCATATTTGAAGACATAAAAATCAAGAATAGTAATGAAAGAAAAACCAAGAACCCATTTCTACCAGCAATTTTATGAGCATGGCTGTTAGTAGGATTGAGTAGCAATAAACCTTTTTAAATATGCTGCTTTTCACAAACATGCTTGGTTGCTTAACTGGTCACCTGTCTTTGCGACTGGCAGTGCAATTTCTAATGTGCAGCCAATGTTGTTTTCAATGGTCATTGTTTCCATGAGTGTGAGATATGCATGTATTACAAAAGATAAACACATTTTGCTATCCAATGCTAATAATTTAATGATATTTAGTAGTATTTAATATTGTGAGGCTAGCAACTGTTTTATAGGTGGAGCTATTTATTTTTATTGGATATATATACATATATATCCAGAGGTTGTTTTTGCCGCCTACTTTCCAGGCTATACACATAAAATGTACTAATTATGCTAAGAGGCTAAGGTTTAGGCAAACTACATTTTATTTCAGAATCCAGAAATGTAAAAGTGAGTCAGTATTAGTCTCATCTCATTTGCACTTTTAAAATCGCTCTTGGAAATGGGCTTTAATGAGAGAAATATTTGTGCATGGAAGTTATCTCCCATGCCTCTTCAGGTGATTTCCTATGTGATTTCTTTGGATTTTTCTTTTCACCCTTGCCCTATTAAATTAATTTATTTTATATCTGCTATGGTGGCCGCATTGTCTAAGACATCACTCTTGCAGTAGACGAGATTGCTGCTGCTGTTGTGAAGATTGAGGTTCAAATCCTGTTCGAGCTTAGTGAGTGTGGTCTTACTTAAATGGTTTTCCACTCTCCCTCCACTCAAATACGTGCACACTTCCTCTAAGTTAAACCTTCATATCACATTGGTGTAATTAATACATACATTTATAACCCAAGTCTGTAGCAAGATGCAGTGCTAAATTTTTTTAAACCAAAAAATATCTTAAATAAATAAAATGTTCTTGTGTATGTTAAGGGTATTCGAAGGCCGTGGAAAGGTGTGTTAATGGTTGGCCCGCCTGGTACAGGCAAGACTATGTTGGCGAAGGCTGTGGCCACCGAGTGCTGCACAACCTTCTTCAATGTCTCTTCGTCCACACTCACTTCCAAGTATCGAGGAGAATCAGAAAAACTGGTTCGGCTGCTCTTTGAAATGGTGGGTAAAATAAATTTTTGACATGCATCGGATTCCTTTCATGATAACTATCATTTTTGTTGAGAATACAGCACTAGCACTGGGCAAGATGGCCAGCACATTTATCTGAGTTATAATTTGTGGGTTCAACCCCCCAACCCTCTTAAATTTTATGAACTATATATATGGCTTTATTTATGGTTCAAACAATATCAAAATTAAGGTACAAGTACGAATTAGGGGGCTGTGTTACCATTAAAAGCACTTAAGAGAGCTTCTAAAGGTGTTTAATATTCCGAATTTTCCCTAGCTTTTGGCAATTATGGTGTTATAATGCTATAAAAAGCGGTTCAGAAAGCTTCTAGAGGTGTTCAATATTTAGAATTTTTTCTAGCCTCTGGCAGACTTAAAAAACACTTCAGATAGCTTCTAGAACTTTTTTTTATCATTTAGAATTTTTTCTAGCCTCCGGCAATTGGGTAATATGCCCCCCCCTCCCCAAATTATTGGATGGCTACGGCCTTGCACAAACACATTTTTAAGGACAAACTTCCACTGTCACAGACAGCTTCTTCAGGTCAAGAGTAGATTGATGCTCTTGGTTGAACCACAAGGTTGACTCAATTTATCATCATCATTATCAACAACAACAAATTTTTTCAGCCTGTGGCCAGGTCAGTGTACTAAAATGCCTCTATTCTCCTCTCACTTGAACACTTTCTGTTATCTCCACCTCCCATATTTTTCTTGGCCTCCTCGGTCTTTTTCTTACATACATCATTTCCATAATTGGATTTGGCATCCTTTCCTTCTCCATCCTCGTTACATGTCCATACCATCTCAGTCTTGCTTCCTCTACTATCTCATGTACTCTTTGTACTCCCACTCTTTCCTGGGTAACTTCATTCCCTATTCAGTTTCTCCTCATGACAGCTAACATGCTCCTCACAAACTTCAAACTTCATTCCCATGGCCTCCCCGTTCCTAGTTTGTTGCATATGTGACAATGGGTACAAAGTACACCCTGTACAACACTACAAGGGCACTTCTCTTCTCCATAGCAGATCTTTTATAAACACATATAGAATAACTCTCCCTGTTGTCCTCTCCTCATTGGATCTTCTTACTTCCACCTTTCACCTCAATCACACTTCCAAATCACTTCCAAATATTTTATTATTCGTTGTTGGTTGTTTTTCAGTTGCAACAATCAGCATTTGACATTTTGCGTGTAATAAGTCCACTTTTAAATTCACACAAATTCTAATCAAATATATAAAATATTCTTGAACCTCAATCAAAGCTCGAATATTTTTTTATTGGGTTTATACTTGAAAATATAGTATAACTTAATGGACTGAAGTCACTTAGAAAGTATTTTACTGCACAATTGTTTGTAATATTTAATTCTAATTTAATAAATCAATTTATTATCAGAATACACAATACAATACAATTCAATTAAGATTTTCTCCAGATAAATGTTAATTTATAATGTGCCAACAGCTCAGAATGGAAATAGCTACCATTAATTTGAGTGTATTTTAGCTGTCATTATTTTCACCGGTGAAGCTTTGTAATAGTCAAAGCAAAGTCAAAGTTGAATTTTTTTTTTCTAAGCCAAATCAAAACTTCACACACCCTTGGTTTGTATGTAGGTTTGACTTTCAACTAAGAGCATCAGTCTTCTCCCTTTAACCTGAAGAAGCTGTATATGACAGTGAAAGCTTTTCTTTAAAAATGTGTAACTTTTATTTTTTATATAGACTATTTCTATTCCAGTACCACTCAGGTAAATATGCTGGTTTGTGCCTTACCAATTTAAATCATAAAACATTAAAAAAAAAGTTTTCACTGCCACAAGCAATTTCTTCATGTTCATGGTATAAATGAGTAGATAGATTAGAGTGTTTTGAGTCAGCAAAAGTTGAATGTATTGAATTCCATACAACTTCATTTTGTTAGCTTTGTCCCAAAATTTTGTAAGACTATTTTCATATTACAAGTTCATAGCATCAATATATGTAGAACAGTAAGGCACCTACTGATGTTGCCATGTATATCGCTCCCATTGGACAAAGAAGTAATGGCTGCCTTTTCGAAGAAAATCGATCGTTATTCTTATCTTCTGACTTAGGTTTCAAACTATTGAAATTCATCAGGAGGGAGTGTGAAATGTGCAACACAATTTTCTAAAAGAACCCAACTCTAATATTTTATATTCACATCCAATGTCTATTTTATTTGTTTGTCACTTATGTTATTCATTCCTTTTATATATTGCTAAGTATCTTATCATTATTTACTATTTTCCTTTTTCTCCCTTTTCTGTTTTTTGGTTTACTCTTTTAGCAAGTTGCATTGCGCTTTTAGCACTCCCTCCTGATGCGTTCAGACAGAATGAAACCTAGGTTGTGCAATATGAAATTTGTATTATGCTTTAGCTAGAAAAATGTAACAACCAGTCCCCTAATAAGAAATCAATCATTTAATATGAAAATAACATCTTACTTAAAAAAAAGCCAATTCAGGAAATTTAACCCCTTATAGCTTGTCATATTCTTTTAAGATTGTTTTTTTTTATCTCTTGAATTTTGGTTTTGTGTGTAACAAGGCTTTGGAAGTTGGCCAACAATTCTAGTACAAATTATGCTTTTTGTTTTATCAGTGCTAATAAGGGTAAATATCATTTACTAACAACATTTTATGTTTCAGGCACGGTTCTATGCTCCTAGTACAATTTTTATTGATGAAATTGACTCCTTATGCTCAAGAAGGGGATCCGAATCTGAACACGAAGCTTCGCGGAGAGTCAAGTCTGAGCTTTTAGTTCAAATGGATGGAATCAGCTCCAATAGGTTAGTAGACAAAATATAATGTTATCGTTACCAAAAGTTGGTTTAATCATCATCTTCTTTGTTTGGTTATTCTGCCTCCTACCTCCCCCACCCCAAATCTGTCCACAACACCCAACTGCACATTTCACAAACAACATCTAGCCAAGTAGAGACAATGAGTCATCCATTACCAGTCACACAAGGGAGTGCAAGAAACTAAAAAACTTTCAAGCCTATAAATCTTTTGGTCTATTAAAAACTTTGCTCAAAAATTCCAGTACTCTCAGTTTAGTTTGTAAGATTCCGGTTTGAAATCTACTAACTCGACCTAGAATTAAACAATAAAATAGCTCTGTTTCATCCACAAAGTATATATATTACAAACCTTTTCATAAATTCTAGCATGTAACCTGTGATTCCATGTTTCTTTCTTGATATTTCAATCTTTTTTCATAGCAACGATGGTCATTTGAAAACATATACAAACACTGTTAAGTGTTTACACAATTTTTTAGAGTGGAGGTGACCTGGCGGTCTAGGGGTAAGGTGTCAGACTTCTGTGCTGACGGCCGGGGTTCAATCCTCGGTCCCGGCACAGATTTATCTGATTACCAAACCCTTCCTTCACCTTTGACAAGACATCTTGTGAATGTGGGGAATGCTAGGCCTCCACCGTGGTTCGGATTCCACGTTAAACTGTAGGTCCTCCATTTCATCTCACAATCACCCTACCATTACACATTAGCGTAAGTGCGTATAACCTGAACGGGTAGAAATATCCAATATTAGCATAGTTGAGTGTCTTTTTATAAAGTTTATGAAATAGGATCATGCTCTTATATATTTAGTTGTAGCCTAATCCTTGATCATATTAATTTATTCTTATTGGTTTTCAGTGATGATCCTGGGAAAATAGTCATGGTTTTAGCAGCAACAAATTTTCCTTGGGATATTGATGAAGCTCTGAGACGGCGGTTAGAAAAACGTATCTACATTCCTCTTCCGAACAGTAAGTTCTCATAATTTATAGTGGTTTAGCAAGACCATTTATATTGTGATTTTTTTTTCTTGTTAAGAAACTGTGGTAGGTGACATGGTTCGTCTTTCCCCTATTGAATTGCCTTGTTTGATAATTTATGTAATATTTTCAGAATTCTGTAAATATCTCAATAATAAACACTGAACCCCATTACAATTAAGATAATAAAAACATCTTTACTGCCATTTCTGCTGTAAAGTCTACATCCTAAAAGTGTGCAAAGCTTTGAAAACTTGGACTTTTAATATTCATTAGCTTTGATTTTGCTTTGAAAAAATTTTGGCTTCTAAAAATACAAAGCTTGTTCAATAAAAATATTAATGGCTAAAATTAGGGGTGTGTAATGTTCACTTTTTCAATTCGAAGTGAACTTGAGTAGAATATAATTGTATGAACTATTCTTGAAGCCAAATCAAAGTTTTAATATTTTGGGTTAATCTATTTGTATAGTGTAGAAACACTTTACAATAATGAAAAGTAATTGATAGTGAAGGAAGCCAACCTGAAAGGATCATTATTCAAACTTTGATTTGGCTTTGAAAATATTTCATATACATTTAGCTTAAAAAAATGGCTTTTGAAATTCTCTATTTTGAATCCAATTTGGATCTTTCAAAATAATTAAGGCTGTGAATCTTAAATAAATACAAAATATTGTTATTTTCACATTAATATTACAAATTTCAAGACTTTGTGCAGCCTTAAATTTTTTTTGTGTGAATTATATTAACTTTTAGTTTTGCTTGTTGTCAAGGTGATGGCCGAGAAGCCTTGCTTAGGATCAATTTGCGAGAGGTGAAATTGGAATCTGACGTTGACCTTAAGGATATTGCAACCAGATTAAAGGGTTATTCTGGAGCTGATATCACCAATGTGTGCAGGTAAGGAGATCATATTATAAATTATTTATGACTAATTATTTTGTATTCATTTTGAACTTTGTGAAGCCTTATGTTTACGATGGGGATGTAGAGGAAACGAGTAAAGGCCAGTGCAGCCTTTATAGTAAAACAAATAAAATATTGCTCTACTAGAAACATAAAGTTTAATTTTATTCATATTGCGATGTCAAACATTCTGGAATTTTTGTCATGAGAATAGGGGAATTAGATGACAAAACTTTTTAAATGAAGAGAAAAAGCTGCCATTTTATTCCTTATTTCAGGCCACCCTTGAGATATTCAAGAAATATTGAATTTACTATATTAAGAAAATTGAACTTATGTTTTTAATTTGATTTATTTTGACCAACAAATGTTTTGATATAAAAATTGCAAAAAACACTAAACTTTTCTCCTATTCCCCTCATTACCATCTTAAATTTATCCCTAATTGAACCATTGTAGATCTCAGTAGAGTTGGAGTAAAGTGCTCACCTTCACTGATTCTATCGAAACTCATCAGGGAGGAGTGTGAAATGCACAACGCAACTTCCCAAAAGAGGAATCATTCTTTACAATTTTCCATTTTCTCTTTTTTGTATTTTGTTTTTCTCTTTTAGGAAGTTGTGTTGCGCGTTTCACACTCCCCTTGATGGTTCCGATAGAATGAAACCTAGGTCGGGGGATTGGGCGGTGACGATCAATTCTTTTAAAGTGGCAACCATTACCTCTTTGTCCAATTGCAGCAGTGTAAAGTGTGAACTGTAAAAGCCATATTGTGTTTGTCTCCTTTTATATGTTTCTACCCACCTTTCCCATACCTTCTTCCAAATATAATACAATTACCTCATAAAGCGAAAAGAGGTTTTCCCTATAGAGCATCCTTCTTGATGGTATCCTCTCTTTTTCCATCCTCATTACTAGGGGTCTGCGAGCTTGGTTTTTTTCATTCGAGTTGAGTATTTCTGAAAGCTCCCGAGTTTGAGTATATTAATAATTTTAAAATGTTAAAGCATATTAAAACACATGTTCTTAAATAAGAAATACATTCATTTTTATAAAAAGTAGATACTTTTGAAAAAAAGAGTTAAACAACGGAGATATCGTTTTTTAAATTAGAAATAACACTTATAAAACACAATTTAAAATTAGAGACAACACTCAAATAAACATCTAATAAAAAATGATTAAAATGGTTTCACACTCATGTCTTTAAGGACATTACAATTACACCAACAATAATTATAAAAAAGTTAGTAAAATTGATAATTGCATGATGGCTTGGAAATGTATTACAAGACAGTGTAGAAACAGTGTACAGTAATGTAAAGTGATAATAAAGGAAGTCAACCTGAAAGGATAGTTAGGTTAGGCCTAGATAGGAACAAACACACTTCTCTCTTCCATGTCTTCTTCAACTTTTACACTTTCCACTTCTTTGAACCTTCCACAGTTTCACACTCCTTTAAATTTTCGGAAATATTACTTTTTCATTAATGTCTCTTCATATGAAAAATAAATATTTCCGAAAATTCAAAACAATGTGCAACTGTGGAAATTTGAAGAAGTGGGAAGTGTAAAAGTGTAAGAAGAAATAGAGAAGTGTGTTTGTTTATCTCTAGGCCTAACCTAACTATCCTTTCAGGTTGGCTTCCTTCACTGTCACTTTACATTATTGTACACTGTTTCTACACTTTCTTGGTAATAAGTTAATAAAATCGACATTTTAATAAGCTAATATTTCCCCAAAATATGCTTCAGTAACTTAATTTGCCCTATAAGAAAATGTCAGAATCATAAACAAAGAAATTTGAAGTGTTTTGTAATTCGTTTATTATTCCTTAGTGTAATCATGCATTATCACATCTTTTGTTCCATTCCTTTGTGTAATCGTGCATTATCACATCTTTTGTTCCATTCCTTTGTGTAATCGTGCATTATCACATCTTTTGTTCCATTCCTTTATGCGCAGTTGCACATGCACATTGTACCTGCTCTTGTTAGACATTATTTTAATGATAAATTTACTTCAATTCAACTTTTAATCCTTATAAAAGTTGATGCTGAGAGTTTAAAAAAAATAATATGAATAAAATAATATTTCTAGCAAACAATATGAAATAGTAATTGCTTTTTTAATATAATTAATCTTGGTAAAATATGTGTGCAAAAAATAAGATCTACATTCATTTTAAACAGGTTAACCAACATAATTCTATAACTAAATAGTTACTAAACTAGAGCTAGTTTTGTAGCTAAACGTATTAATTAAATACAAGTTTTAAATATCTTAAGTTTGAAAACATTTAGTATAATAATATAATCTTGATATTTAATTCAACAAACATTATTTTAGAAAGGCACCCGATAAAAATAGTTAAATGAATCATTCACTTATCTAGTAATTTTCTTAGCTATTTTGATTTTCTTTGCTTTGTCATGGCAACACAAGTAAACAACTTCAATCAAGTATAATTCAAAATGGATGGCAATATTGAATAAATTTACCGGTAGTCAGTGGTTTTAAACCTCTCTTACGTTATTAATGTGAAAATTGAAATTAATTTTTAATAATTTGTTAATCAACTGGATGATTTATAAGTGGGAATGCCTATATATCAATTGAGGAGGTGTGGCAAGAAAGATGGGGAACCACATTTTCACTGTTACCATCGATAGCGGAAAGAGTAGAACTAAAACATCTCAATCCTTATCAGGGGCTCGTTCATTTCCTGACTGGCAAGGGACCGTAAAGCTCCCTTGTATGGACAAGGGCTGGCGGAAAGTCCAACATGTGTTTTTAGAGGGCTGGCAATGCTTGAACATTGTGGTTCTGGAATGCCCTGAAAAGAAGGGAAATGATAGTGACGAGGGCTATTGCTAACCGTGGTGTGCAACAAAGAGAGGAGCAATCTGGTGGAGATGACTCAAGTGGAGTTTCAGAGACCTCTGAAGTAAGTACGAGTAAAAGTGAAGTGTAGTTTGAATGAAGTAGGTAGGGAGATAGTGTCGATTGTACACAAAAACACATATAAATACAAGTGACAGAAGAAATTGGCAAGCAGAAGCAAACAAGATGAGATTAGCTGCAGTGCATCTGGAAGGAGGGCCCATGCCGGAGTTTCCAGTCACTGAGGTGACTGAAGAAAACGGACGGCCCACCCAAAAGTCAGCGTGTGGCGCTCAAATTTGGAAAGATAACTCAAGAAGATGACGGAGCCTACCCCGAGGCAATCCAGCTCCATACTCTTGGGAACAAGAAAGAAAATGGAGAGGACAGTGGATGGGCCTCTGAGATCATTGGAAGAACTGACAGTTGCAAATGCAGCCAAGGTGCACCAGGAAAGATTAAAAGAATATCATAAAAGAATGTATAAACAATTTTGTTCAATACTAGTATAATGTAGGTTAGTTCTAGGATAAACCAGTTACTAGGATATATTAGGGAACTAATTAAATCTTATTAGATTAGATTAGTATAGAGTAGGTTTATGATTTTCCGCCATTGGTTTCACTAGTAGGTAACCAGAGCTCCATCTTCGATAGGGCACCTCCACAGGTGGCGGATAGGGGAACGCTCGCCACAGCTGGAGAGTTTCCGGTGCTCACTGGTAATGGTCAGCTCTGGGAGTACCAGGTGGGGAGGGTACCGGGGAAACTAAAAATACCCGGGTCAAACTGACTGGAGTGATACAAAAATAGTTAGTGGATACAAACTAGAACTTATATTTAAATATTATTAGGAGTCAATAATACCAGTTTGAATAAATAAAATAAAAGGGATACAAAAAAATTGAGCAATTAACGTTTGTAGAAAAATAGGACTTAGAGTCGTAGAAACTGAGTCAAATAGTCAAGGTAAATAATAATAATAATAATAAAACTCCCTGTATCTCCACTCTTTTCCAGATAACTTAACTCCTTACCCAGTTTCTCCTCGTGACAGCTAACACGCTCTTCACAAACTTATATAGTCAATACCTATAAAGCAACAATCGAACTTGATGGTCTTAGGGTAAAGTGTCCTTCACAGGAGCAGATGTTTGCGGGCTCAGACCCAGCCGGGGTTAATAGATTTTTCTTGAGCAGTAACAATCTGTAGCAAAACTTCCTTCAAAGGAAGTAAAGCCAACTCTCCCATGTTGATTGTGACATGTAAAAGAATTCTGGAAGTTATGTGAAAATACCTTTCCTGACAAATTTGGTAGATCCTTTCGCTCTCGCTCATTGAAATTATCATGTGCTGATATAATCTGTCAGTTCAGAAATTGCACATTAAATACCTCAAACAAATAAATAAAGATAATAATAAAACAACACTAATAGGTTAATAAATGTAACAATTTTAGTCATGAACATTATGTTTGGATTTATAAAAACTGTGTCTATGAAAATTAGACTGTATTTAACCTAAGTGGACAAAAAAGTTCAATTTGAAAGAAATTCCCATTTTTAATTCCTTGTTCTACCTTCTTTCAGGGATGCATCCATGATGTCTATGCGACGTAAAATTTCGGGATTACGGCCGGATCAAATCCGCCAACTACCTAAAGAAGAATTGGATCTTCCTGTATCTGTACAAGACTTTGACGAGGCCCTAGATAAGTGCAACAAAAGTGTTTCTAGGGAAGATCTGAACAAATATGAAAAATGGATGAAAGAATTTGGATCCACGTGATGTTTCAAGATTTTGTGTTAAGACTAGACCAGAAACCTGTAATTAAACTAAAATTATCATTAATTTCATGTGTATATTTGCTACTTTTGTGGAATGGCGTTTAAAATTGACTTTACTGGTGAAATAACTTGAATTATTTATGATTTAACAATCAACAATCCTGTCTTTTTTACTTTAAAATCGTTAAAATATTATTATTTAAAATTAACTTTTTTTGTATTGCTTTGTCAAATATGTTTTTTCCTTAAATACATTTTTAATCAAGGGTTCTTGAAACAGATGCCTACACCTAATACAATAAAACTCTTTTATAAAGTACAAAACTACTACTACCACTTAATTATTTATTTACTATCATATAGTAACATAAATTTAATTTGCTTTTTAAGATTAATATACATTTTTTAATTTGTCTTCTAAAGACACTAAAAACTGAAGCAATAAAAGTGGCTATAATTTGTATTCATATGGTTTGTATAGTATAAAAATTAACGGTGTAAACATTTTTGGTAAATTTATTAGAGATGGGTCGAATCCATTATTTCTCGAATCCGAATCTACATTTTATTTTTGAATCTCGAATCTGAATCTAGCAAATTGCTAGAAATTTTAATGATTTACAAATATACCTACATTACACAGTGCAGGCCCAAACTGTAAATCAAGATTTATTTCAATCATGCTTTCAATTCTAATCAACTTCAACCACCCCTCACAAAATATAGGTTAAAATCCAGCCAAATTAAACAATCTATACTCATATTATTATTTATAAATCAAATCAATCAAAATTTGTGTATTCTTTTGTTATTTTTAAAAGTGTTGTTAGAATGAGTTAAGTTTCTAAGAAAAAACATGTGAAATGTACAGATTAGGCCTAGTTATCATTTGATTAACTTTAATTGAAGGATTATAATTTATTTTAATAAGAAAGCAAAAATAAAAATACAAATTGATATTTTTAATAAAGACTAAAACAGCATGCTTAACATCTAAATATACATTGGAAATAGTGAAATCAATAATGCCTAAGTATGTTTTATTATTATTATTTTATTATATATTATTTAGCTTCGTGTAGAAAACAAAAATATATTTATTCTCGTTATGTATCTATTTCTGAGAATACGTTCTATTTAAAACACAAACATATTTTCGACTCCAATATGTTCATTCCATTTTATAAGGAAGAACTACATTTGAATATTTTTACAATTACTTCAATAACATATTTAAAAAAACAACTCTTAGTTAAGATTAATTTAAAAACAAATAATGAATTAGAAAGTCGTTATTTGATTCTTAAAGCTCGAGGGTACTTATTAAGTGATCAGATTATCTGAAGCGACTTTAAACAAACAATCGATATACAATACATAGGCCGGCAGGCATAAATAAAGTCTTATCGGTGTCTGACTGTTGACTATTTATTTTTCATGAAACCCAACAAAATGTCTAACTTAATGATCGTATGCAATAAATTGGGGTTCTTTGCATAGTTGTAGATAATTAAAACCAGTTAGGCGGTAAGAATTAACAGTATTTTTATTTTAATTATAACTCTGGCGAGTAAACATAATATACATCATGGCGGCCGACTTTGTATCAAGTGTAATGTCTTCTTATTTATGTTTAAAAAAGCTGTACTTTGTTTTATTTATTTTGAGTTTATTTGTAATTATAGTTTTGAGTTTCAGTTTTTGAAGAGTTTTAATGTGTTCATTTAAATATTTACAAGATTGTTCATGAGTTGAAAGTTTTAGAAGTGAGCATGCACCGAAATGGTTGAGTCCAAGTTTCCCATAGAGGTGGGAGGGTAGAGTATTAGGCACGTTAGATATTACACACCTAACAATATTTTTTTTTAATAATGATTTTATTCATGCTAATCTCTTTTTTCTGACAAAATAAAGATACGAATTAAGTTGTGCTTTTCAAGTAGGCCTAACCAAGTAATTTTTGAATTCAAAATATTATGCTTTGTTTATGAGGGGAAAGATTCGACCATCGAATCCAGTAAAACACTGAACCCTCAAATCTTGAATACTTGTAAGGATTTGGTGGATTCAAGGATTAGAAGATTTGAGTGGCCCATCTCTAAAATTTACCCTTACTACAAGTAGTTTTCAGTTTTGACTCTGCTTTGAAACAAATTTCTGGCTTCAACAAATAAAAATATTTGCCAAAACAATTTCTAAAATATTTTTTTGCTTTCTATTATTTTCATTCTTTGCATTTAGATACATTACAATTCTAGGTTAATTTTCATTAATTTGTTAAGTATAATTTTTATTTACAGTGTATGTTTTACTCTTCATGAAATATATATTTTTAAACAGTATCACATAATCACAAACCCCTTTTATGATTCTTTTCACAATTTACTTAGATATATTAGTTTTATGTATTTTAACATGACCTTAAACAGTTGGATTATATAGAACTATACTTACTTTAAAACCCAGGCATAGATAAACTAATAGGGGTGTGTGAAGCTTTGAAAACTTGACTTCACTTTGAGAATTCGTCATCTTTGACTTCAATTCAAAAGTAAAATTTCTGATTCAACAATTATGAAGCTTTAACAATCCAAATATTTCAAGTTAAAATGTACATTTATGATTTTGTCATTATATCATCACAAATTAACGATCATGTGACACAAATCTTAAATAATTATTTCAACTACACGTTGTGATAATACGAATAGCTTAATTTATCAAATTAGGTCAAAATATATTAATGGTATTTGCTATTTAATATTTTGTAAATTATATTTGATACCTAAAATTGCGTGTTATATTCTCTACAAATATTAAACAAATTTTATTTTAATATTCAAAATTTTGATAGGGCTTCAAGAATGTCATATTCAATTTGTCTTCTCTTTGAATTGAAAAAGTGGACTTTGCACACATATATAAAGTAATGTATTAGGGCGCATCTATAAAGTAATGTATTCAAATAGATAAATCAGCTAAAATTATATTTTTCTCTAATCTGAATCTTTATCCTCTCTAAAATTTTGAATTTGAAACAGAATTTTATTAACAATGCATTTACAGGCGGTGAACTTTTATAGATTAGTAATGATTATTTTTCTTCAATTTTTTTTTCACAAGCAGTGATAAATTAATGGTTTGGAATCTGTATGTTTTTCTGACCTAGAATTATTTTGACATCAAAAGCATTAAAAAATCTAAAAAATAATTTGGCTTCAAAATTAGAATTTTTAAAATATTATTTGTATCAAAAATTTGAACAAAGAAGACTATACCTACATTCAAATAATTAAATTATTTTCACTTTTGAAGGAACTTTTAGGTTAGCTGTATGTCTTTATTTTCCTCTGTTGGTCAAGACTATATTTTGTTCAGTTACATCACTGATATTACTGCACCGTTGAAAAAAATAAAATTGTAGTTAGGTGTAAAACTTTCCAAGAAACAAAGTTTGATTTAAATTTAATCTCTAGTGTGTGGGTAAATAGCATTCGTCAGGTAATTTCTAATGACAAGTGTTATCTTGACAGCTAACATTACTCAATATTATGATAATAAACAAAGAATTTAGAATGTTTAAAAATACAATTAGTTTTAAAAATGATTACTTCTGGCTTTGTAGTGTGCTGCCTATTGGGTGGTGTTGTATGTAGTTCAGTATAATATTGTATTAGGCTCTTTAAAATAATTCCAGTCTAAGGTATATAATAATTAAGTTCTATATCAAAAAAAGAAAAGATAGAACTCCACCATGATATTGTTTGGCTCTCTTACTGTAAGATATATTAAACTGAAAGTCATATATTCATAACCTTAACCAGACTTTGATTTTCCTATGAATAGACATTTGCAGTATATTTTAGAAAATACAAACACATTTTTTGCTGATAACATTTTACATTATCATCATAATTATTATAAAGGCATTTTAAAGTATTTTCTATAAAAAGTGACAGCTGCAAATAACATGACTTGATGTATGAATACACGAAAGTTGATTCAGTGACTTTTTATAGCTGTCCCATATGTCAATTTGTAAGAAAATTGGGGTCTAATGAGGATTAATTCCATCTTTTCATTGTGAAACTATTATTCCTGTACCACCTTCCACATGTAATATAAGTACTAACTTTGGCTGTACAAAGCTTTGAAAAGTTAATCAATATCACCACTTGTCTGCTTCAACTTCAACACCCACAGTTCCCTTTACTTTGAAAACATTCTGAAGCAAACCTTAGCAAAGTTTGTCTAAATTTCACAAGAAAATTTAAATGTTTTTCCTTATAGACATTTTCCATAAGAGTGCCAACTGAAGGCCACACTAAAAAATTGCACAACATATTTTTTTATTTTCTTCAAGTTAATAAAGTTATATTTCATGCTAAGGTATAGACATTTAATTTTTTTTAAAATTTCAAACTATCTTACTAAATGAGATTCTATTTATCGTTAGTATTAGGTTTCTGTGAAGCTTCAAAAACTTCAACTTGATTTGAATTTTCTTCAGTTTTAACTTTTATAACATACTTTATCAACTCGGCACAAAATATGTTAATCATGTTTGCAAAATAATATTTCATAAAATTATATTTAATGCCTAAAGTATTATAGTTATCCACAATGGTATATAATATATTTTCCAACATACAATTTTCTTGTTACCTCACTTCAATTCACCTTTGGGAATATTTATATTATTTAATTCGAGAATGCTTCAAATTAAATATTTGACTTTGTGCAACTTTTTGAGGTATATTTTGTTGGAATAAGCTGACAGGAATACATACATGTTTCTATGCCTCCTTAGCTCAGTCGGTAGTGTCTGCCTACTGAACTAAAGGTCCCGAGTTTGATTCGCGGCATGGTCGAAAATGTATCATTAGTGAAAATATGGGCTTATCATTTCACATTAATAAATTGACGGCTGGAGACTGGATGTTGTGCCTGTCTTAGTCTTAAGTTAGGTTATAAGGCATGTGAAGCTACAACAATCCTAGCCAGCCGGCAGTGGAAAATATAAAGTTCGAATAAAAAACTGACCGAGGCCATAGGCTCGAAACAGTATTGTATGTTAAGTAAAAACTTGAAAATACATTGTTAATAACTCACAATGTGTGACTTTGACTTTAATATATCATACTAGTAGCTGTTGTAACTTTTTTCTCATAGGAGTGTGGCTTCTGAACTAAAACTGTTGTTTCAATGATGTCATCCATGATTACATTAATATACTTGTAGCCAACTTTATTAAATTAATCTAAACATATTAGTGTAACACTAAGTGTTAGTCAAATCACAAAATGGTTCTTAACTTTAGTTGAACCTCTTTATTGAAATATAATTTAGTGTGCTTATTTAATAATGATTTTGGTAACCTCACATTAAGTTTATCCAATAATACTATTTAATGGACCCTTTTTTTAAATCTATAGATTAAAATAGGTTAATTATATATTCCAAATTGATGTACACTCTGTTTAACCTAAATGGTACAATTATTCCATGGCCTTATATTTAAGGTGCATCATTGTGGAACCAGAGGGTAAATTATGTTTACAAGGGTACATTATTTAGTTTAGTCATTTGATTAGTAGTAATATTTAAACCTCACTTAAATTTGAACTTATCTAGAAATAAATAATAGCACTTAAATAGAGCTAGAAAGAACATAGAATACAAAAATCAAATATTAAATAAGGAAATGAACATTTTCATTAACATGTTTTAATATTTTGTAAACACATTTAGTTTTACTGCTCAACATGTTCTAATGTTTTGTAATTTTTTTAAATACCTCATGATTCCTAAGTTTAATAACATAATTTAGTCTCTTGTATATTATATAGAAACATTTTACTAGGAATTAATTAAACCACAAACCTTTTTGTTCAATGTCCTGACATATTTGAAAATTTAAATAATTTATGTTATTTATTCTTAACATCAGAATTGATTTTCTTATTTTCAATAAATATTTGGATCCAATCATCTTCAAGGATGATTAAAACAAATGTTTGTTTTAGTTATGAAAAAAATGTTTTAAATAATGGCAATACTGTTTTAAAAAAAGTCAGTTGTTTAACATTAGTAAAAAGGAATCACCAACTTATTATACTTTTGTTTTAAAAGAAACTTCAATTATTTTTATAATAGTCAAAATAAATCAAATTATTTTTCACTTTTTTAAGTACAGCCTATTTGTTTATTATATTAGTGCAACTAGGTTTTTTTTTTCTGATCCAAGCACAACTGAACAAATATTATAATTTCTAATTGTTAAATGTACATCATCATCAACTGTCAGTTAAGTAAAATGCCTCTATCTTCCTCTATCCTTTCACCATTCTTCCTCCTTTAATTGCTTCCAAAACACGGGAGAACCGAAAAAACACAGGAATTTTTTTTGTGTATGTGTGAAAAAAACGCATGTAAAACCTGACATTTCATGTGAAAAAAAATAGTGGAATATTTTTAGGCCTTTGAATGAAAGGAATAGTGAATTAAAGAACCAAGTACATTGTTTCAAATATGTACTTATCTACTCTCTCTTATAAACCCTTCTTTTCTCTCTTAAACATTGGGTTCCATAACAAATGTAAATGCAATAAGTTTCCATAAAAAACAAACCTATTCTAACTATCAAAGACATGACCTCACAGTAATCAATTTTATAAAAATAAATAAAGTTATTTTCCCTCAGCTACTTTCTAAAGTGTTTGGAAAAATGAAAATAACTTTTGGGAAATCTGAAAAATACAGAGAATTTTGTATCTATTTTAAATTCGAAGTGAACTCTATATAAGTTTGAATAAATGTTGTGGTTTTATGGTGGGAAAATAAAGTGCTTTTATATGCACTACACTACACTAAAATCATTTGCAAAATATTTTATTGTAAATTGCTTTAAATATTTATTCTAAGCTGATAAATCATGTTACAAATAACAAGGTGTGAATAAATTAAATCAGATTTTTTTTTTTCATTGGAATATTAATTTCACCTTACATAACATCTCAGAATGGTAATAGTTAAACTAAAATTTGTATTTGAACTGTCAATTTTTTTATTGTTAAAGCTTTATGATTGATTGAAACCAAGTTGAAGCTGATGTTTGAAGTTTTGCACACCTTTAATGTTCAGTCATATTACTTATTATATATTTTTATGGATTATGTTCCAACAAATCAAAATAATTACATTAAATCAGTTGATTTATAATAAAGATTAATATTTTATTTTATCTTAATATTTTAGATGTATTGAATATTAAAAACTCTGACATAACATTTAAAACAAACTCTGAAACTATTAATATTTTATTCTTTAAATTGAAAAATGATAACCTGTGCAGAATCAAACCCAGGACCTTTGGCTTAATACGCCAATGCTTTAACCACTGAGCTATCCAGGAGCTGTTTTATATTCAGGGTCATTCTTCACTCATATATTAAGGCAATGCCTTTGATGGACACACGTAAACTGTCAGCTGCACACAAATACAAACCAGCTTTGGTGATCAAATAGTCTTAAGGCCCCATTCTCATAATAAACTGAACTGATGATGACATAAAGATCAGAGTTTGAATCCCTGTTTGGTGTGTTTAAAGTCTTTTCCTAAATGGCTTTTCAATCTCCCTTCATGCAAATGCTGGTACACTGTAAAATTCAACCTTCCTAATCCCTACTCGGCAAGTTTTAAGATTCAGTGCTAAAAGCAACAAATACAAACCTTTTCATGGTGATATATTTAAAAGAGAAAAAAAAAACGGTTCTTGCAGGTTTATTGAACATTTGTACTGTTTTTTTCGTTGAAAAATTTAATAAATCCTTTCTGAAACTTCTCAAAATTACCCAGTGGCAGTAGGTAATACATGTAATAGAATTGGCATTTGGTTGGCAAGTAGTACTTGACAGTATCTGGCGATCCATGTTTTTACAAATTATAAATTTTTATTTTAACATTTATTACTCTTTATAATACCACTGAAGTGGAGCTTAAATAATTATCCACAATAAAACTTATTGTAACATGCACATGTAGAAATATGGTAAAAAATTGTATTTTACATATAATAATTTATCTCGATTAAGAAGGTATTAATAACATAAATTAATACAAATCCAACTTGGTGTTTTACAACAGCATTATTGAGTAATGCTGTCAATAAAAATAATGCTTTGATTTCTTGTAGAGTTAATCGTTAAGTCTTACTCAATAATTATATCTAAGATTATCAGCAGAAGTTGATTATTTAATGTTCTTTGCAAACATGTGTGTCCACATTGTAATACTCATTGCTAGTCAAAATTTGAAATAAGTGTTTTTGTATTAAAAACTATCAAAATTCTATCTAGTTGTCCTAATCATTACGAATTTTACATTTTCTTTCGCTTCTGTGTTTTTTGGTATCCTCATTTAGAAAGTTGTGTTGCACATTTCACATTTCATCCTGATGAGCTCTGAATGAATTTGGGTTTGGATGGTCTAGGTTGATTTTCTTCAAGTAGCAGCCATTACCTATGTCCACTGGCAGCAGTGTGAAGTGTGAACTGTGTTCTTTTTTTTACCTTTTTAGCAATGGCTTTATCCCTATTATGTTCTTTCCTGTACTTTCTTCCATACGTAACAAAAATTGAAATAAGATTTTTCTTAAAGAGAGAGCTATATAAAATATAGGTAATGTAATACACACACATCACAGAATAAGTAATTTTTGTCGACATGTTAGCTATAAAAATTAGCTAAACATATATTGATTTTTTACTACAAAGTTATTATAAATGTAGAAGATAAAAACATGTTTCAATAAATTTATAATGAACTAGTGTCATAATTTGCTAAAATGTTAAGGTTATTGGAAGTTGACATGATATTAAATTTTGGAAAACATTTAAACATCCCTAAACATTTTCTTATGGGTTAACATTTGACAAAATAATTCTTGAAAATAATATTAATGTGCTTATGTTTTAATTTTTTTTATACATAATATGACAGAAAATTGCTCTTTATCGAGCCTAAGCTTTCATAAAATTATAATTAAAATTTGTATATTTAATATGTTCTTAATATTTCCTGGTTACTAAATTGTCTATGTTGAAAAATGTTTTTTTAAACTTGTACATAATGCCATACTGTTAGATATTAAAAATAGTTTTGATCTAAATTAGTTTAATCTTATTTCTGCTAATAAGTTTATTTAACCACATTATTTATTATAAACAGATTTACATACCAAATATAGTGATTAAAGAATCAATCAATTTGCTTAAGTTTAACAAATTCTGTGGGTTTTATTCACATACAACATTATTAGACTACTTATTCAATCTTAAACTATATAAAATTTAAAAATATTCATTCAAAGTAAAACATCACAAGACAGAACAAAATGATATCACAGACACGTGTTTTTTTAAAATGTCTGAACATTAATCATCTAAATACTAAAACAATTTACTTATCTTTAATTTTTATTTTGCCCCCACAATCCCTCTTTATTTGGAAATCTTGAGTTGCGATGTGGATGGTATTCCTGAACTGTTCCTCTCATTTCTGTCATAAAATTATCTGGATTACATGGCAGATCTGCTGGACAGCTTCGAGAGTCAAATCTGGAACAATGTAGTTGTTTTTCTTTGATGCTAATGTTTGTTTAATTAATTGCACATGAATCAGCAATCTTGGATGATTGAAATGGTTTTTGGATTACAGATATAACTGCATAATTTATCATATATGTGGAATTTAAAATTGCACTTAAGACATGTGAATCAAACTCGGGAGTCAAGCGTTAAAATCTGAGTGAGGAATGATCCTGAGCACGGAATTAATCCTGGATAGCTCAAGTGTTATAGCATAAGCCACAGTTCCCAGTTTCAATCGGTGCGTCCAATTGTAATTTTTCAATTAAAAAAATTGAATTTTATTTAAGACGTTAAATAATGTCTTATATAATCTATTAATGCAGTTTGATCAGAGAAAACTTGATATCTCCCAATTGACTGCTACGCCACTATTGGCCACTATAAATTTGAGATCTCCTAATTGACAGTGTTGCCTTACCACTGACCTGCATACTGACGGACAAATCTGGGGCGAGTTCCTCCCGTACACGAGATCCTGATAACATGTGCATGACGTGGCACTTCCTCCACCCCATGGCTTCATCTCCTCACAACATCTGCAACACTGCAACCTTCTCTTCTCATCATCAGTACAAGGCATGCCCGAATCCCTTCTGACCGGTGACTCCTGTTCCAGTGGATTCCTCTTTAAACACAATGTTACATTCATTTAGTGGTGAATACACCGATTAAGGTGTCACTCTCGTCTAGTTTTTTTTTGCTGGTGACAGACAGGTTGGAGCAGACTCGTATCCGAGATTTATGTTCGGGGGGTGGGGGCGACCGACAAAAATATATTAAATAGGTGTGAGTCCATATTTTACAACATAAAAATATATCTTTTATTTTAATATATGTATTTTAAAAAATGGAAAAAAATAATTCTATCAGACTAGCTCTCCCCCCTTATAGAAAAATTAGCTTTCTACGCCCTTGTACACACACACACACACACACACACACGCGCACGCACGCACACACACACACACACACACACAAATAAAAAATCCAAAGCCCCCATGGGACTAGATGACTTTGAAAGCTAAAACTGTGCACTTATATTCCATTCACGGTAGGAATTACTCTCTGAAAGGTCTATTTTCCTACCAATATCCTACTATATAATAGATTTATGGCAGGGAAAAAGGCCTTTCAGAAGTCAATTCCTATGCTGAATGGATTATAGCTTCAGTATAAACCATGACACAAAGCTTAAACAAGCAGAATTTTCAATTTTTGTTATTGAATTTTTTTTATAGTCTTTCATGAATTAACAGAAAGGAGTGAAGGGTTTGTGTTTAAAGGTTTCCTATGAAAATTGGACTATATCAGGTTCTTGTAACTAGAGTTGATGGCACCCAAAAAATTGCGCTTCTTGAAAACTATTTCTTAAAATTTGGACATTATAATGCCTATTAAAAAATAAACAAAATACACTTTTATTGTTTAAAAAATTAACCTATATTGTTGTTAATTATTTGGCGCCCAGGGCACATTCCCCACTTGCCTCATCCTAGTTACGTTCACTGTATATGCTATTTTGGTACATACCTCTTACCTGTTTGTTCAACAATTTAGGAACCGGACAACACCTGTCGCAACAATAATCGTAGAACTCCAAGGCAGGAGACTCACAGCATTGACTATAGGGGCGCCACACATCTAGCGGGCACGAGCAACTCGTCTCGCGTGATCTCGTTCGCTTACGACAGGAGCAGGGCTGGGCAAGGCACTGTAGAGCGAGTACAGCGTTGTTTTCAATTAGATCTTTTGTTGGGTCTTTTGAATTTTGTTTACCTACGTTTTCTTTTGCTTAGTACATGAACTGGTGGTTACACAGTTTAATGAATAAGGTTTTCAAGAGGTCAATGCTCGAATCTCAGATGGGTCTAATCACCGACTTTAAATCTAAATAATGGTTCATAACGTGAGTTAAGAGGAAAAAAAACCCGCGTATCTATGGTCACAAGGCCTTGAACGCCACTCAAACAATGGAAGTGCGGGTAGTCAGAAGATTGGGGTTTTAATACTGGTCTGTTGTATTCAAGGTGTTTTACCCTAAATAATTTTTTCCAGGAAAGTTCAAAAACATTTCTCCCTTATTCTAATTTATTCATCCTTGCCCAATTAGTAGCATATATTTAAATGCATATCGTGGTCGGGCACAGCAATTCATACGTTAGAAGAAATATATTTCTTTCAAATTTCTTCACAACAGTTAACGCAACTCTATGATTATGCATCGCTTTGAAGGCGAATGTGTAATGATTAAATATAAATGTTATTGGCTCTCTCAAGCAGATTTTACGGAGCAGCACGGACCGAACTGAGATTGTTCCTCCTAAACTTTCTACAGAGCGACCAGTGCAGTTCACGTTGATTTCTTATGATTAGCTTAGAGCTCATCACGTGAACAGATTTTTGAGCTCTGATTTTCTTTTTCGGTGGGCGTGTGAAACCACAGTAAACTGGGCGGGACTCGGTGTTTATTAATCTTCCAACCTGCTGATGTGGGCCCCAGTTGTCGAGGAAAGGTGTAGGGGGCATCACAGGGTCAGCGATCCAAGTCGTTTGGAAGTCCTCGGTGTAAGCCCTTTTCCAACGGAGGGACGAAGCCACTGGGGGTTGGAGCTCTTCGAACGACGATTTGTGTTGTTTGGGGTAGTGGGTAAGTGATCGATCGCGACGCATTCTCTTGTTCAATAAGCTTCTAAAGCTGTGAGGGAAAATGTGGTCGATAAGTAAAGTTTACTTTTTAAAAGTTCAGTAGAATACCAACCATTATACTCGCCTCGGTGGCGTAGTTGGCTAACGCGCTAGTCATGTTGAGCTCGACTGCTGAGGACGAGGAGATCGAGGTTTAAATCTCGGTCGGGTGAACCGAGGTTTTTTTTTACTAAATGGTTTTCCACTCTCCCTCCACGCTAATGCGGGTTCACTTCCTCTAATTCATTAGAGTAATTAGTACTTAAAGTGTATAACCTGAACAGGTAGTAAGACGCGGTGCTAAAAATAAATAAAATAAATATACCAATCATTATCCTAACTAGTTTGTGACAAAAGTGGTTTGGATGCTCGAAAATTTGTATGTTTCGTAGAAACAATATAAGACACCCGCTTCGGTGGCCGCATGGGCTGGCGCGCTCCTCTCACAGTATTGTTATTACTATTAGCACCGCGTCTTACTACCCGTTCGGGTTATACGCACTTACGCTAATGTGTAATGATAGGGTGATTATGAGATGAAATGGAGGACCTACAGTTTAACGTGGAATCCGAACCACGGTGGAGGCCTGGCATTCCCCACATTCACAAGATGTCTTGTCAGAGGTAAAGGAAGGGTTTGGTAATCAGATAAATCTCCTCTCACAGTAGAATTAACTGCCGATGACGGGGAGATCATGGTTCGAATCTTGGTCAGATGTACTGAGGTTTTTTTTTCCAAATTGTTTTCCACACTCCTTCCACGCAAATGTGGGTCCACGTCGTCTAAATATTATAACCTTCCTAATCTCTAAAATCATCTGCGTAATTAATACATAAGTATATAACCCGGACGTGTTGTAAGACGTGGTGCTAAAAAACAAACAAAAATTACATACGACTTTCAATAGACCGACTTGCCAGTGACGCGGAGGCTTATGTTAGTATCTCGAAGAGGTACACTGGGGATGGTTTTTAAAATGTGATTTATTACGGTGGTTTTCGCTAGCTAATGCAGGTAAACTTTCTTTTAAATTACCCTTCTCATACTTTCCTCTTTGATTAAATAGTCAATAACCATGGGGCTAATAAAAAAAAAGCTGAGTATGGTACAGTAGCCCCATGGCTTCTTTGGTGCTGACTGACAGCTCACAGCTGACAGCTAAAAGCTTTGAAAAGTTACCAGACCAAATTATGTATCCCTACGCCGAACCATATGATCTGCAAAAACATGTGTTTTACAGCTGTCACTTCTGACGGTCAAAATTTAGGTATATACCTAAATGTTGACTGTCAGAAGTCAGCTGTGAGCTGTCAGTCAGCACCATAGAAGCCATGGGGCTACTGCACAAACTAATAATCAAGCGGTAAAATGATTCTAGCTCTAAACCAGATGTAAAGAGTTTTATTGTTGTGATGAAGTGTCATTTTTCAAATAGTTAATTGAGATAGGGTTAAAAGTAAAGCAAAATGATGCCTCTTAAAATTTATGCCTAGTAATTTTTTCATTAGTAATTTATTGGTAGGTTCCAGGACCATCCCAATGAGGCTATTTTAACTTTATTCAAAATGATAGTAAGCTCGTTAAATTTCTGGATTGATTGAAGGCATTTTCGAACACGCTAAAACTGCCGTTAATAATTTAAAACACAAAAGGAAATACATGCAAACCTACTGTATAGTTAAGGGCGTGCTTCTTAAAGCAAGAAATCCATGATTATTTATGAATTTTACTCTGCTTAGAATGGAAATTATAAAATTCTGAATACACCTTATCTATTCTAAGTAATTAACTATATTAATTCCATAAAATTTAACAAATTAATTTGTGATTTTAATTGTGACATATATACTATTAATACATTTTTAAGCACTAATAATTTTGTTCAAAACAATAAACACTACAATTTACTTTCAATGCACCACTCTTATGTAACTATAGTAACATTACTGCCACGTTATTAAAACCAAAACAATGATTTAATCTGCCGAGATTTTCATAAGAGGTAGGCCTACTTTATCTTGAGAACGTTTAGTTGACTCATGTATGTTCTTGAATGGTTTTCTGCGAACTACACCAATGTTTTGTAAACTAACATTTTGTGTGAATTTAATAATAATGTCGCTACCCCCGGTCCATTGGCCTAACGTGTCAGGTAGGGGCTTGGTGGGATGTGTCAAATAAGTTTGGGGTTCGTTTAATCTGTTTTATGGAAATAGCTTAGTTAAGCTAATAGTGTATTTGTGATGTAGGATTTAGAACTAATTTAAAGAGCTTGAAAAAAAGGTACTCATTCTGTCAATGTTCCAACTCACCAGTCCGTTCCTTGACCTATCATCGGTGTTATAATCATTATTTTTATCAGTCTCAGCTCCTGCATGCAACGCACAACATGGACGATAAGAAAAAGTCATTCAGTCTATGTTTGATACTGAGACTGAAGGAAATACTGACAAACGTGCGCACATTGTCAGTACTACTGTCGGTCTCTCCCATAACTCGCAAGACTGATGGACTGAGAATAATGCAATGAGAAAATTCGAATCATATCAGTATTTTAGTCAGTCCGGCCATCAGTCCATCAGTATAATCCATTCACGGTAGGAATTACTCTCTGAAAGGTCTTTTTCCCTATCAATATCCTACTATATAATAGAGTTCTGGTAGTGAAAAAGGCCTTTCAGAAATCAATTCATACGCTGAAAAGACTTTACTTCCCCTACACGATCAGTCAGACTGTCAGTATTAATTATTACTTGATTAATACGGACCAGTGGCGGCTCGTGTATAGGCACTGCGGAACTGCATCGCCCCCTATTTCCACGTGATATCATCGATAACATTTAATATAATGAGTCCTTTTTTATTTAATTATTTCTTTATCTTTGTAGTACAATATAATATTCTTTAAGCTTAATGTCAGTACTTCAGTAGCCATCCCCCAGTTTATGAAAAAGATACAAAAATCTTTGTATGGAACTGTGCGCTTACACAGTGCCAGCGACTTGGCGTTTGACTGTTGTGCGTATACGAACATAGGAGGGTGTGGGGAGTAAGGCGGGAATGCCAGGTAGTGAGAGCACTGTTTCTCTCACAGTGCCGACTCTGGCGTCATTGTGGAAGGAAGTTTTGTTTTTTACTCAACGTGTGCTGTGCTTAAAAACCGTGTATTATATTCTTGAATGTGATAAAATGTTGAAGAGTGCAGAATTAGATTATTATTCTGCTTTTAGCTATTATATTCGATTCATTTTTTTTTTCGTTTCTTTTATTTAAAAGAAAGACTAAATGCGCTTGCAGTACTTTTAGTGGAGAAATTTTTTCTCAGTTGTCATCCAGAGATCAAGGAGAAAATTATTGAACTTTTTTCGCAAATTAAAACAAGAAGAATGTATTTTATTTTTAAATGAATAGATCAAACTTGAACTGTAACAATTTAAGTTAAAGTAAGTAAAATATGTTTTATTTTATGTTAAGATTTTATCAAGTTCCTCAATACATTTTCTTTTTTTCCCCTTTACACAATTTTAAAACAAAGGATAAACATTTTCTGGAGCAGCACTCCCACTAATTTTAGCTACGAGCCGCCACTGATACTGACAGTCTGTCTTATTATATAGAAACCCTCTATAAGGTCAAAAATCCACTGTTATGTACCCCAAAAAGAAGGGTGTTTTCCCTATGATACTAGTTTTAACACCGATCTATGTTATGCTACTTGGCAAAACAACTGATATTGTTTAAAAACACGAGCTAGACTGAATATACGACCACTGAGTCAGGACAGTTGAAAGTGTAAGTTCTTCTAGGGCCCCTACACAATCAGTCAGACTGTCAGTATTAATCAGATAATAATATTAATACTGACAGTTTGACCGATCGTGTAGGAACAGTACTGATGGAATGATGGCCGGACTGACTAAAATACTTAATGTGATTCGAATCTTCTGATTGCATCAGTCTCAGTCCATCAGTCTTGCGAGTGATATGAAAAACTGACAGTAGTACTGACAGTGTGCGCGTGTTTGTCAGTATTTCCTTCAGTCTCAGTAGCAAACATAGACTGCACGCCTTTTTCTTATCGTCCATGTTGTTGTGCGTTGCATGCAGGAGCCGAGACTGATAAAAATAATGATACGAAGACTAACCGTGTACGGTCTTGTTGTAAATACTGATGCATACTGACAGTCAGACTTAGGACTGACAGTCTGACTGATCGTGTTGGGGCCCTATTAAGCTTATGTCGTACTTGCATGCTCTAGATTGACTAAGGCTGCAAGCTATGACAATACAACAATGATCAATTAGGCCTACATATATTTTAACTAAAAAAAACACTTAATTATATTTTTTACTTTAACATATTAAGAGAAAGTTTTATGATCGTGAAAAAAATGATCTTTTGTTTATGACAATTTTTTCATGTTTTTTGTGAAGACGAATCTAAAGAAGTGAATTTTACAATTTTATATCTCCTCATGTCTGGCTTTTTGTCTGACCCCTTCCACGGCGCAATTTGAAACCTATTTAAACTTAAAAAATATTTATATATAGGCCTATTAGCATTAAAATATTCTCTTATTAGCTTAATTTTAAAACAACAGTGATCAAACATAAAAAATATCGCGTTTAAGTCAATTCGATATAGTTGGAAAGATTAAGGGTAATTACTAATAAAACTTTTTAAATTTGAAAGAATCAATAAAAGGCCATTATACAGTTCAATATTCTCTGATGATGCTTTCAAATATGTTTTTAAATATTCTTCTGAAGTCGTTAATATAAAACACATTGTTCAGTAAATTTAAATGTTTGTGGGGATGAATTTATATCACTATTCAGAATTCAAAAGCTCTTATATTACACGTCTTAACATTTTACACTGTAGAAATATAAATTCTATCCAAGTTTTTTCTTTATATATGTAACATAAATGATGTACGCTTTTAAAAAAAGAGAATTATTTGCTTTCTACTTCTTCTGAAGTGTGTTGAGTATTATATATTGGCAAACAATATTTTGAGGTAATTGGTTCAGATTATATGTTAGAGTTTTAAAAATATAAATTAAAATGGTCTTGAAATTCTGTAAAAAGTTTGCAGTTCACCAGAAGTCTCTAGTGTTTACTTTAAATCTGCTGTGGATGTCGGGTTTGTGGCCAAACACACAAAGATCTCGAGCCTACGACATCTACATCCTTAGCGTCGTGTCGTTGTTCACATCCAGCGTCGTGATGCAGATAGCCGAATTGGTATATTCTCACGACGACCTGAGGTACGTGGCCGAGATCTTGTTCCTTCTCGTCGCGTGTGTCATCAACCTCTTCAAGATCTCGCACATCCTGCACCGACACACTCCTATCTCTCGCCTCTTGAGCGACCTGGAACGCGAACCGCCCGCAGAATTACGCCAATATTGCCAAGAGGTGATCGACAAAACAGACAAGAGGTGTAAGAACTTCGCCATATTGCTACTCGCCATCTGCATGGGCACTGGTTTGTCATGGTCGGTCTCACCTCTCATAGTAGACCGTGGGAAAGAGGACGGTAGCCCGGTGCTGGTGTTTGCGGCTCGATTTCCTTTCGATCTTTCCAAAAATAACTTCTACGCGATGGCACTGATCTACGAGGTTATCGTAGTCACTGGTTTTTCCTTTGTCCACGCCTCGGTGAGTTTGATCCAACTGGTGATAATCATACACATGTGCGGGCGTTTTGAGATGCTGAACACGTTACTGACCTCGACAGATGAAAGGGCTATGGATGAATTCAACAGAAAGGCAAATGTTAGAATGCATGAAAGAGATTTATCGAGTTCGCATGCGTCTTTAGCAGAGCATTTGTCATCAAATTCAATTATTAAATTTACAAACGATGGCGGTTCGAGTAGGCCCCCAAAACTTCCTCTGGTACTTGAATCCTGTTCTAAAGACTTGGGGATGAATCAGGAAATTGAAACGACGAGTCGTGGTGGGTTCAAATCAGAGGAAGAGAGAACCGATTCAGAGCAGTGCAGCACAAGATATGATTGTTTGGTTCATTGTGTTCAGATGCATACAAGATTAGTGAGGTAAGTCAGGGTTACTGATCTCGATACAATGTAGGCATTGATATGTCAACTATTAATTGCGCACACTTATTTTTTAAATAATTTGGTGAGAAATAAATATCAATTTTTAAATAATACTAGCTTGTGTACCCGTTCTTTGCACGGAGAATCCATGAAATAGGTTTGTTAATTTAAGTATATAAAACTAACTACAAGACAAAATAACCAAATTTTAAATTATGTTTAGATATTAGTCATTTATTGGTTTAAATTGAGTCTCAAAACGTGAAAGGTGTCAAAATAGATATATAATATGAAAGTATTTTGGTGTTAGTAAAAAAAAAGAAGAGTGACACAACATAAATAGTTACTACCCACCTCATTACACCCTATCTTTATCTTGAGCTAGCTCTATCCAGTTCACCTCATTACACCCTATCTTTATCTTGAGCTAGCTCTAT
>CABFOW010000645.1:206127-219824 GCA_902141385.1 Timema californicum
AACCTACGTTTCATTTTTATTCTCTCCCTAGTCTATAGCCAACAATTCATTTTCGTTTTTATTTATATATAGTTTGTTTTCTCTTTGGACTTGGAATAGAACATTTTTAAATTTGAATAAAGATTGGAAGTTTTTTAAAATAGTAGTGAGGAGTGCTTCCTGGTTGGTGGTGTAAGATGGAGCCAAATGGATGTAGGCTCCCAATTTAAATTAATTTATATTGATTCAAAAGTGGAAGATTAAAGTGAAAATAGTAAAAAGGGGAAGCTAAGAGAGTGTGTAAGAGCTACAATGTTTATGCTCAAGTAAATTGTGGAAGAATTCAACGTGAAACACATTTATGAAGATGGTGTTTAAGTTTTAAGTTTACCCAGTGGTCTCGAGGTTGAGAGTCGTTGTGCCACTGAGTTTATAGCCGAGGTAAATGTATTGTTCTTTTTGATTATTATTTTCCCCCTAGATACCAGGGGTGGCGCCCAACAAAAACACAAATCATATAGATAAAGAAAATATATTTTTTCTTTTAAAGCTTTTATTTTATTTTTATATTATATATTTTTTATTACACTATCCAGTCCACCTCATTACAACCTATCATTATCTTGAGCTAGTTCTATCCAGCCTACCTCATTACACCTTAACATTATCTTGATATAGTACTATCCAGTCTACCTCATTACACCCTATCATTATCTTGAGTTAGCTCTATCCATTCCACCTCATTACACCCTATCATTATCTTGCGATAGTTCTATCCAATCCACCTTAATACATTCAATTTCTTCCAGGTCCAGTCTAGTGTTAAGTAGTTAATGTATGGGGCTGACTAGACATGAACATGGAGTGTATACAATAAATATTTGTTATGTGTCAAAGAAAAATAATTGGTTATGTATAAGCAATTAAATAATTGTAAAATTACATAATTTTAATAATATACATGAATATTGTTCTTTTTATACCCAGATAATTTTATTTCATTTCATTTTGTAGGAAACAATGTCGTCATTTAGATATTTTTAAAAATCTAGATTTTCTCGTTATTTTTTTATTAATTTGTCCGATTTGAAATATCTTGTTTACTAAATTTTTGTTCGACTCAAGCAATTGTAGATATAACACCGACTAGCAGAACCTAATATGACAGACCGTGGCAGAGGTTCAGTTAATTTCAACCCGAGTCATAACACAGCCAGGTAAAGCGGACTCTGGTTTAGTTACCTGGTTGATGTTGCTGGGACGGGCAAGAGGCATTGCTACTTGCTATTTCCACCTCAAGATACCCACACTACTCCCACCGTGTTAATTTCCCTGCCAAGATGTTATAAGCTCAAAAAATCTTTGTAATTTTCTTGGTTGAATTATTTTAAAGTCCCACGATGTATTAAATATCAAAGACAAGGCCGTAGCCGGGGGGGGGATTATGGGGGTTCAAACCCCCCGCCAAATATTATGAAAAAATTTAATATGGCTCTATGTATGGCTCAAACAATATCAAAATTAAGATACAAATACAAATTAGGGGGCTGTGTTACCATAAAAAGCACTTCTGATAGCTTTTAGAGGTCTTAAATATTTAGAAATTTTCCTAGTGTTCGGCATTTTGGAGGATATTTTACCATAAATAGCATTTCATAGAGCTTCAAAAAGAGTTTAATATTTATAAATTTTCCGGGCCTTTAGCAGCTAGGGGCTTAATTTACCATGGAAAAAAGCCACTTCAGAGAGCGTCTAGAACTGTTTATCATTTAGAATTTTTTCTCGCTTCCAGCAATTGGAGGATGTGCCCACCAAACCACCCTGAAATTATTGGCTGGCTACGGCCTTAATCAAAGCTATTTTATTTTTTAATTAAGGTTATAGCCGCATCTCTCTCTCTCTCTCTCTCTCTCTCTATATATATATATATATATATCATATTATATAAATTGAAACACCTGGACACAGGAATCGAACCAGGGACCTTTAGTGTAAGACGCCAATACTCTAACCACTGAGCTATCCCGTGCCCAGGGTTATTCTTCACTCATATTTTAAGGCAGAGTCTATGATGGACATGCGGAGATCATCGGCTACAAATGTGTGATCATTTAAGAGGATCACGAGTTTTTAAAGCAGTGGCGTACAAAGCCTAAGGTCCCGGGTTCAATTCCTGTGGTCAGCTGTCATTTTTTAATGTACAGAATATTAAAATTCCACGCTTGAATCCCAGTGAAAATCAGTTTCCTTGCAACAATGACGGGCTGGGTATCCAAACATAAAGTGTTGAGTTTGGTCTAGTGCTAAGTTGGTTAATTCATGCAATGATATGCTTAGTTGACTTATAAAGTGTACTTTAAATATAACTAATAATTAAAATATCCTAGATAAATACAATTAGAATTATTAGTTTCATTTTCCCAAGGTATGATTTAAAACCTACATTTGTGTACACGAAAATATGTGATATTTAATTACATGAAAACATCTAAATATTATGTTGCTTTTATGAATACAAATACATAATTATCTAATAAAGATATTTAATGACGTAAATTGTTTGTTTCAGCTATGTCATGGATATGAATAATATATTTAACCATATTATGTTAATAAATTTTATCGGACTAATGAGCACTATATGTCAAGCAAGCTTTCTTTCTATTGTGGTAAGTAAAACCAATTCTCTATGAATTATTTTTTGACTAAATACTTCGTTTTTTGTATTGTTAATCACTGTATTTTCGTACATTTTCTTAAGGAACACGTCTTACCTCATGTTAAGGATATTCTCTATTCTAATAGGATAGGGATGAGGGAAGAATCATTTTAGAGGGAATCTACACGCGTTTCCGTGGAAGGAGAATAGGAAACCATTTAGGAAAAAAACACCCTCAGTAGACCCGACCTATATTCAAACCCCGATCTCCTTGCTATTGGAGATCTAGTTACGCCTTATATCAGGGGTCCCCAACCCTATGCCCGGGGGCGCCATGGCACCCACCGAGCCTTTTGCGTCTGCCCGCCACTTTTTGACCACAGTTGAAAATGTTCTTGACTAATAATTTTAATATGTCACTTTTCTTGACAAATATCAAGTTTTTGCTTATATCCAGGTAGGCTGTTCTCAAGAAGTTGGTGATTGAAAGTCCCCATCTTTCCAATCCCTCCCTCTCATTCCTCTTTCTTTGCTGGCTCATTTACAAAGTGTTCTTTTGCTCGGAATCACCGTAGTTTCAAGCTGAAAGGATTTGCTTTTTCCTAATCTCAAAGGCCTACCCCCTTCCATCATTCTCTTCACGCTCACTAATACCATGCTAATACTTCCTATTTCCTTTGTAAATATCTTGACATGGGTCTACCCAGCTTTGTTGCCTGAATAAAACAGAATAAATATATATTTTAAAAATGTACCCAAGCACCAAAATGGTGGTGAGTAGTTAAGTAATTACTTGTGTCTTTATTTTGGTTTTGTTGAAACCGTAAGTAAAGCAGTATTTTTTAAATTTATTTTTTGAAAACTTGGAGGGGTTCAAACCCCCCCTTCCTTGACATAGCTACGGCCTAGAGTATTACCCACAACCACATGTAACGTCACAATCACTGTTGGAAACTTAACATGGAAGTTGACCGATCGTGTGTAAGAGTTGAGGCTTACCTCTGAGCCTGTCGGGAGTTAATAAATTTGCCTTGAAAAAGTAATTGGTGCCCGCCCCACTACCGTTAGTTTTGAATGTGCTTTAAGGTACAAAAAGGTTGGGGACCTCTGCCTTAGATGCTCGTAAACTAATATTCGTATTAGTCGTGTAGTTACATAAGGCAGCGGTGGACGAGTCATCTAAGTAATTGAACCCACATTTCCCAAAATCTCCGTTGATGTGGAAATATGATTTTGAATCGCGACTAGGTGTAATAAAGGAATTTTATAATGTGATTTCATTTCACGTTGGTTTTCCCGTTCTATTTACACAATTTCTCTAAATATACCCAACTAGTAGCTATGAGAAAAGTAGACCTCACTTCCTCGATTTAAATAAAAGCTAATTATGTCATGCTAATTTAGTATGGAAGGGAACGAGAGAAAAGACCAGTGTTTTTGCAGTTTTTATGGCAAAACTTTTTTGTCGAAAATAAAAAAAATATTGCTCCAGTACAAACATGTTGATATCAACAGATCCTTAATATCTGTCATGAGCATGGGGACATTATCTAACAAACTTTTTAATTGAAGAGAAAAAGTTGTCATTAAATTCCAGAACATCCTTAACAGATATTCAAGAAATTTTGAGGTCACCATGTGAAGATAATTAAATTATATGTTTGTACTGAAGCAATATTTTATTTATTTGGGCAAAAATAAGTTTTGCCATAAAAACTGCAAAAACACTGACCCTTTCCATGTTACCTTAAGAATTATATTCTGTTAGCGTTACCAGTCTTAAGAATTCTCTTTGTATTTCAAGCTGAAACATCTCTTACAGTTTCTCCTTGGATTATAAGTTGATATTTTCCCTTGGTAATCAGGTTAGACAGAAAACAAATGAAAACTATATTCAATATTTCATTAGATTCTTAGAGAAAACTCATGGTTCACGTAGTTTATGAGGTCAGACTTGCCACACACATGTCAAAATATAAACAAAATAAATCCTAGGTACTTGAGATGAGAAAATAGACAAACTAACCATTTGAGGGGCCACCATTTTGAAACAAATAACCAAACTGTAAAACCATATAAATACGTTGCTTGCCCTAGACGCATAGAATGTCTCTGCCAAATTTCGTTAAAATTGGTTCAGGATTCTGACAGTTATCGCGCTAACAACGATACATGCATACGAAACACCAGATGGTAAAGTTAAAACAAAACCTCGCTTTGATCGGTCAATAATCTCCACCAGTTTTATTAAATTATTTGTAACTGATGATTATCTTATTGAATAAAAAATAAAACACTAAAAAATAATATCGTAATTAGAGTAAAAATTAACAATTAATATTGGTTTTTAGCATGCTCATTCATCAAGCATATATACAATTTACTTTTATTTTAGCACCTTGTCATACTACTAGATCGGATTATTATTATTATTATTATTATTATTATGTACTAGCTACGCTAATGTTCAGGGTATGAGGAAGGTTGTATTTAGAGGAAGTGTACCCGCATTTGCTTGGGAAGGTGGTGGTGATGGTGGGGAGAGTGGAGAAACCGTTTAGAAAAGCCACCCTATGAACACCTGATATGGATTTGAACCCCTATCTCCCCGTCATCAGCAGTCTAGTATATTTAAAGCGCGACGCTTTAGACCAACGAAACGGGTCATAGTTAGAATTACATAATTAATGTATAATATATTAGTTTAAAAATAATATTTGAAAATGTTTGTGTTTATTAATTTGTACTTCATACACACAAATATAAGCAAATAAATTGACGTATTGTATCAATTTGCAACAAACAAGTAGGTGGTTTTTAGACACCATTTACTTTCATACATTCCTCCTTTTCGCCGTCATTAAATTACTTAAGGTTTTTTTTTCATAATTCTTGGCCCCTTCACCCCACGTAAGGGATCGCAAGAATTATACTAACATACACCTTAGTAAATAATTATATTATTTTAATCGTTTGGTTAAGGGATTCGCAAAAAACTAGTAACATGACAGTTTAGAATAATTTAGTTATAGTAAGTAAATTAAATATAAGTGAGATTTTATACCTATTATAATTTTATTTTATATATTTTTTGTCTCACCATAAATATTTATTAAAAAAACCCTTACGTAATATGGATTCTGACCTCTCCTGCTTCTTTTTCCCTTCGTAAAAAAGTAAGAAAATACTAAACCACTCCTCCGAACTCCTTAAGTAATTTAAGGACACCCCCTTATGTTTTTAGTCTGCCTTTGTAATACGTTGTTATATTTTATCTCACTGGTCTGTATCTTTCTATTTCAGTATCCGGATCACAAGTCCAAATCAATCAAATTTGCCTTATACTTTGTCACAGCTTTTTCAGAGTTATTTCTGTACTGTTGGTTTGGAGATGAGCTTATCTCACAGGTATGCAATAACATAACTATTAATATTAGTTTACTACTTTATTTAGTACTACTTGATTCATATTTGCAACCATTTATAAAAAATAATCAAGCGTAGTGAAGTTATTAACATGATGTAAAATATAATTTAAAATGTTTTCTTTGAGTACCAAAAATGCATTTTTTCCCCCTCTAAGAAACACACTAAAACAAAATTAAGTAAAAAAATTCTTAGAAATATTTTGTTTTATATTAAATTTATTTGTTGGTAATTGCGGAACATTTACTAACTTGTATATAATAAGCACTTCAAAAATATGAGCCTGCACTTTGATAAAATTTAGGAATTTTGCCATATTATTTCAAATAAAAAAAAAGTCAACTAGACTTGTTTATATAATTGATAGAAGAGAAATAAAAAATGGTTTTACTACAAATTAAACACATTTATTACGTATTTTTAGAACTTACATTAGCTACAATTATTATTTTTTGTACCACCATGTGTGTACCAGGCTGATCGCACCAAGGACGTGGTATACGAGTGTCAGTGGTACAGCGGTGACGAACCGTTCAAACGGGCCGTTCAGATGATCATGATGCGCGCGCAACGGCCGGTTAATGTCACCGCAGGGAAAATGTACAAGTTTACCCTTTCAACATTTACCACGGTACAAACAACCATTAATCACACTTGCAAATACCTTTGAATCAGTTTCCCAAAAAACATTATTTTATTAGATGTACTTTATCCCCTACCCCCCTACCCTCAATTTCGTTTTAGGGTGGTATGCAAGAACGTTAGTGAATGCTTAGTGGACCAATAGTGTGGTCCGAGCACACTATCACTTCACCTTTTAACCTATGATGACGTAAGCAAACCCACGCGTGTCCACAAAGCATCCACTTAGTCAAGTTCTTGCATATGGCCTACACTTTGAACTCTTATTAAGTTGAGTGTGTAGCGAACATGAGGAAAGGCCATTGTTCTTGCAGTTCTTATAACTTTTTTAAAAAAATATTGCTCCTGTAGAAACATAAGAGTCTAATTTTCTTCACACGGTGGTATTAACAGTAACTGTTTGACAAGATTGTAATTAACAATGACTTGATTCTGAGTTTTTTTTCATTTGATCTTTTAAGTACAAACGTAGAAAAATATTGTTTTCACTATTTCAATCTAAACAATAGTATATCAGACAACTTCTCTCAGATTTTAATATGTAAATTTGGTTTAAATGATAAAAAATCTAAATATCACTAATACTCACCCATTTAACATGTTTATTTATTCATTGGAAAAATAGTTTAAGCAATATACTCTTTTAATCTGCTTGCTCTTTTCTTTGAGTGCACACACTCAGTAATCAGTGGCGCAGGAACGTTTTTATTTGGGGGCGGGGGGGTAAATATAATCATGGGCTTTAATAGGGAATAACATTTTTTAGATTTAAAAAAGATCAATAAAATGTAATATTTAACAGTCTAAATGTGTTTTTTTCTCATTAAGTATGGGCATGCCAAACATTATAATGAATACACACAAAACTAATTAAGAAAAAATATATCTGATGCTGCTCAACTCAAAATGATTAAAAACAACAAAATTAAAGTACGTTTCCAAACACCTTTGCCCTATATTCGCTACTAGCTATAAAACCACTAACTAGTTTCGCAATGTCAAGTTTGTCGAGTCTCTCAGGGTATGCATTAAGCAGACACAGGTGATTTAGTCTACATTGCCTCATCGTAGAGCGAAGATAGTTTTTTATGCGTCCAAGCATTGAAAAACTTCTTTCTGCAGTAGCTGATGTAGCTGGAATCACTATCAGAGTTTTCAAAATCTCTTCAGTGTCAGGAAATAAACTTCGTGTTTCCTCGTGCAGGCCTTGAAATTCGGTGAACGTGCTGGAGATGCTAGAAAAATGAATGATTTTGCTACACATCGTCAGCTCAGTTTTCAGCTCTTTTGGGCAAATACTTCTTTTGTTCAAAACTTTCATCATGGGTTCAGTAAATTTATTTGACTTCGAGAGTAAGATTTCCTCCAATATGCAGTACTCTTGAAAATCTGGTTGGTTGAACCTGTATTCAATTTCTTCAGATATCTTTCGATTGCATTTGTACTCAGGGGCGCACCCAGAATTTTAAGCTGGGAGGTGGGGATTTTTACATAATAATCTTCATAATTGCAGCATTATATATTTCAATTACTCTAATATTTGGAAATTTTATTTGAAGTAGGGGGTAAGAAAAATAGAGATTCAGCGATGACCCCTAAAAAGTGGGATTCCAGGGGTTTCTCCCCCGGGAATTTTTTTTATTTTAAAGTATGTAAATGATAATATTTGAGCTAATTTGTACCAAAAGCGGATCCTCGGCCTACCCTCTGTCACTGTGTACGCCACTGGCTAACAGGTCTGTGTTTACACATTCTTCTTCACACCCGGGATTTGCAGTTGGTGGGGGTGGGGGCATATATTAATATATCAACTGCTGATACAATAGTATTTACATAATTGCTCTAACATAATAATTTCAAGTACTGTACCCACTTCAAAACTCTATGTACACAGAGTAAATACTTTAACCATGTCTAGAAAATACTACATTATCACAGGCCCAGTTTTCATTTAAGTAAAAATTAACAGTAAAATTAAAATCCACATAAAAAAGTAATCCTTTGAAAAGCCCTAATTACTGTACAAATTTAATTTATAATAAATATAATTAAAAAATATAATTGATAAATTGACGGAACATAATGCTAATAATATTTTTGTAATATCCTTAACTTCTGGGGGAGGGCTTCAGACCCCAAAGCTACCCCCGTGGGTGTGCCCCTGATTGTACTTGAGTAAGTGTATAATAATTAATCATTTTATGAGTACCAAATTTTGAGGAATGTCCCGCTGCTTCTACATTGTTGGCTTCAAACTGTGATAGGGATATTTTATCTCCGGAACTGGTTGCAAATTTTCATTGGTTCCATCTTGATGTTGCAGTATATTGCAATCGTCAGCACCTGTGATATACATATAAAAAAAAATCTTTATTGAAGTATAAGCGATCTATAAAAGATATAAAAAATATTTTAATTTGAAACTCAAAATCAGAATTTTATTATTAGACCTTCTCTAGGCTCTGTATGTATAAAATAATAATTTTAGTGACCAATTGAAATGGAATAATCTTTCTAAGAGATGATAATAATTTATTGATCAGTTTTAATTCATTGTTATAACTTACAAGAACATTGTTCTTTTAATTGTCTCTGCTTGGCTTTGAAGAAGGTTGTTATCTTCCCATCATGAGATCTATTCATTGTCCACTTCAATTCGTAAGACGTAAGGTAACAGTAAAAAAACAAACGTATCTTTGTGTGATGACACACTCAAGTCACCACTCCCCACGTGAATGAGTGAATACCAGAAGGTATTTACAACCCCTACCTTTCTTCTGGCTCAACCCCTCCCCCTCCAAGACTTTGGCACAAGTCACAAGTGGACTTGTAAAGTAACATAGCAGAACTGTCGCGCCTAACAGAAGGGCGTGGTGGAGACTGGTGATTGCTGTCCCAAGCACTAAGCAGTACCTACGATAGGTCAGGACTCGCCAATAAAACCACTCGAAACAGGATTACATTTTAATTTTATTATGTTACCTTAGAGTGAACTATGTATCTTGCCTCAACAAGATCTTTCTAGTTTCTAAAAGTTTTATTATATTTGTTTGAGAGCGGAGGGGTAAAAATGATACTTTTTACCCCCCTCCATTTCTTAGGGGGGTAAAATTTACCCCCGTACCCCCTAGTTCCTGCGCCACTGTCAGTAATTAATTAATTAAGTAATTAATTTTCATAATTTATATATATTTTGGACAAACTATTAGTTATAACATATTTATATAGAATTAAACATATATCATTAATAATTATATTACCAAGCAATATCATAAGATAGTTTAACAAAATAGTTAAGGCACTGAAGAAAGCATTAGTCATTTATTCAAAGGACGCTTTTCTATTAAGAAAAGTCACCAAACTAAGAACAAACACATGTTTTATTTTAGTGTATTTTTTAATTGTTTACTCATATAATTAAAATAATGTTATTCAGGCGTGAAAATATGAAGAGTCCGGGGGATACAGAGGGAATGGTCAACATCAGCTCAAATTGAGTTAGTGCTGCTATCTGTTAGACAATCATGAGACCTTTCTAACGCACTTTAGATTATGGTTAAAATAGGTATTTGTAATATTTAAATTAATAAAATAAAGTATTAGCTGGGCTCTTTAATGGATTTAAAATATTATAGCCACTGTTCTGGGAAATGTTTGTATTTTTTTTATCACCACGTCTTACTACCTGTTCATGTTATCCGCATGTATGATATTTACTCTAATGGAGTAAGGGTAAGGAATGAAGCATTTTAGAGGTAATCTACCTGCATTCACCTGGGAGGAGAGTGGGAAGCCATAAAGGAAAATACACCCTCAGTAGAGGTTACAGGGATTCAAACCCTGATCTCCCCGTCTCCACCAGTCTAGTCCAACACGAAAGTGACGTCTTAGACCGTTCGGCCACTGAAGGGAGTTGTGTGTAGTATTAATTGCCCCCATTACAACTGTACCCTTCATATTGACCATATTTTCCTTTATTAAATACTTTATTAAAGTAATAAATAATAATAAAATGACATTTTATACAAAGTCTAAAGTAAACATGATAAACTAATGCGTGGATTTAAGCATCAGTATTAGTCTTGCACAAGGGTTTGATTCCCGAACCCACTGCACAGTTTGTCATTTGTTAACTTGAGAATTTAAATATTTATATCCAGCCTGTGGCAGTTTTTTATTCAAGCCATATATTTTTCACTACCAGCCTGCTAGGTCTGTTGTAGTTACTTATGTCTCATAATGTAACTTAAGACCAGGACAGGCACAATATCCAGTCCCCGGCCGTTAATCTATCAATGTGAAATAGTAAACGCACATTTCAACAATTATACATATTTCGACCATGGCGAGAATCGAACCCGGGAACCTTAGTATGCAGACGTCCTACCGAATGGTCTAAGATGTCGGATAACTTGAGAATTTAAATATGATTTTATGTATTTTTGTTTCAGGCTTTGAAGACTTGCTATTCTATCTTTGCACTGCTGAGACAAATGCAGGATGACTGAAATTAAACGACATTATTATACAGCCTATTTTATTGCAATTTTAAGTGCCATACATTCAGTGATTTGATAATATTAATTCTTGTAGAACATTAGTTTTTATTCAATCAACGTTTGAAATGCATAACAAATGTAAAACGAAAACGGCAAGACCCTGAAAGTTAACTATCGAATTACATAATGGCCCTATCTTTTAAGCTTACTAATATTCAGGATGCACCATAACTTAACAAAACCTTAAAACATAATATTTAACAGTAGGCTTATACCTATTTTTATGCATTTCTATGCGGTTATATGCCCGTGTCCGGATGGTGTATTACTATTTTACGAGTGGCGTTCAGAAATCGGGACTGGCGAACACCCAGACCATGTGAAAGGGGTAATGTTTTCAAATTTCCAATCAACTTTCTCTCCCCTTGAATACTTGTCCGAGTGCAAATATATATCATACCTAATGTGTGATACACGATCTTGGATCCAACAAATGAGTTGAAAGTTATTTGATTTATAAAAAGCATAATATTTACAGCCTTAAATGTACATGTTACTTTAAAACGTACGATTAGATGATTAAAAATGTTTTTATGAAGCCTCTTCTGTGTTGCTTTGGTGAAGCTGTCTTAGTAGAGCTAAAATAGAGTAGGAGTTTTGCATTATCTGAAAAAGATCACAATGAAAAAAATATAAATATATTAAATATTTGCTTATTTTTGAAAATTTGAGGAAGGTGTTGAGGTGATTTAGGGGAGAGCTCTGTTAAATTTTAAAATATGGTCATATTTTTTTATATGAACTAATCAAAACTCAAAATTCAAGTTTAATAAATCTAAAATTTTGAAATTTTTGTGTATATCTATAGAGTACTTGGAATCAATTTGGATCCCAAATGAGTACAAAAACTAGGCTCAACAGCAGTTGTCACAGTGACAATATTAAAACATAGCGGGGCTCTTGAAATTACTTAAGTAACATTTTATTAATTAATAGATACAATAAAGCTATTTAAAGTTAAATTTAATCTCGGGTTATTTAACACATACTATCTGAACAGACTCACTTAATCAGAGTACGAGCTACAAGCTAACTTAATATTGGAACAAACACATAACCCATTCGCCCAGTTGTTAATTTATCAATGTTAAAGATAAAGATCTAATTTCACCGGTAATATATTTTTCATCTATGCCGGGAATTGAATCCATGGCCCTTAGTTTAAAAGACAGATGATCTACCGTGTGAACTAAAGGGTTGAATAAATACACTACATTTGCAATCATTCGGCCCTCAGTATTTTCTGACCTGATTCTCGATGTTTACAAGTACGTTTTAAAATAAACAATCCGGTACATATACACTATAAAACATTTACTGAATTTATAATGCAATCCATTAGACGCGCTATTTTCACTTGTTCTTGATTTGTAACCAATTATCCATTCCCAAAATAAAGTACTGTATGGTAAAGATGAAAAAAAAATCCTTATCGTTTAATCTTTGCTGCCCCCCTACGATTACTGTATTCATACTTTACATTGCAATCATAAAATGGGCAGATCCTATTCAAACAAAGTTAAATGTTCTGAAAAAATTAAAAACTAGGTAAGCCCATACTGAAAATTATTTACACTTGGATTCCATATTATTCGGCCCGAAATTTCACCACTTTAGTCAACGACTCTAGTATAGAACCTATATCTAAAAAGTACAAAGTTTTGTATAGATTATATTGGGAGTTTTTAAATATAAATATTAACATAGGTTATACAGCGTGACCATTAAGTTCCAAGCCACAAGAATAAATCATTGGGGATGCTGCATATCTGGAGATTCCTGTGGAAGTTTTGGATAACTCTGCCAAATAAGGCGGCGTCACCATCGGTATTTACGCAGGCATGAACGTTATAATTTTAACAAGATAGGCCTATGGAATTTGACTTTATGGTCAACCTGTATATATTAACTGGACAAGTATAAATTTAAATAATTTGTTGGTATTCAAATAAAGAAACTTGTAAACATATTTAATATTATTTAACTTAATGTTAGTTGTGTTAAAAATATCTTTTAACTTTGAATTTGTAAATCTAGTTAAATACTTTTTCTTATTTAGATTTAAAAATTATGAATCAGATGGTTGAAACAACCATAATTTCAACAAAATACATAACATTTATGTTAAACATTTAACACACTCATATGTTTGTAGGATGTGGTTTTATTATTATTATATAATTCAGTTCAAACTTGAATAAAGATATTAAAAATAGTTTATCAACTACACTAAAACACTGTTAATGTGTTTGATGATGTATAGATGAAGAGGGAAGTCACTAATTTTGTTAAACTTAAATGAAAATATAGTTTCATGATAAAAAGAATCAAACATTAAAAAATATTATATATAATTAATTGAATGGCTTACCACTTTATTTTCACGCGAATACACAATAATATCCTCTAAACTCTACTATTATATATATATA
>CABFOW010000646.1:19532-49601 GCA_902141385.1 Timema californicum
AGACTCTGCCTTAAACTATGAGTGAAGAATGACCATGGGCACGGGACGAATCCTGGATAGCTCAGTGGTAAGAGCAGTGGCGTACTAAGCCGAAGGTCCCGGGTTCGATTCCCGTGTCCAGGTGTCATTTTTCAATTTTCAGAATATGATATCTATGAGGAAATATCCCCACTAAAATGCATTAACAACAGTTTCGGCTAATTGTTTCATCAATATATGCAAACCCTGTACAATTATATATATAATTGTCGAATGGCTGCAAAATGCCAACTACCGAGTCGCTAATGGCTGCGTTGTCTGATGGCTGTGATCTTAGATAATCACATGTTTATAAGCTGACGAATTCCGCACGTCCATCTTAGACTCTGGCTTAAGCTATGAGTGAAGAATGACCATGAGCACGGGACTAATCCTGGATAGCTCAGTGGTAAGAGCATTGGCGTACTAAGCCGAAGGTCCCGAGTTTGATTCCCGTGTCCAGGTGTCATTTTTCAATTTTCAGAATATGATACTCAAATATGTTTAAATGGAGAGAGGTATACAATTTTTTTTAAATCTCCCTTAGCAGACCATACTGGGATTAAAACTCTAACCTTTTGTTTCCATCCAACCAGAGTATTAATCTATTTGAGGTATTCACGTTCACTTTCTGAACCGACAAATTATATCAGCATATAAGAATTTCTACCACCGAAAGCGAGACTACCTATTTTGACGGGAAAGTTATTTTCACGTAGCTTACAGGGTTCTTTTACATGCAAAAATCAACATGAGACCAACGGCTTTACTTCCCTGCCGAAGGAATTTTATCACTCAAGAAAAGTGCGTTGACGGTCATATTTGGGTTGATTATTATATTTTAGAAAAATAACTATATTAAGCAAATTAATGAGTTTTAATCAATAATAACGTAATTGAAAATAAAACAATCGTAAGGTTATTTGTCTGTTTTATCAATGGATGCACGCAGTGACCATTTTAATTTGAGCTATTTTATAAGTTTAATGGTATCAATCAGTGAATATCAGTGCTACACATTTTCTACAAACCTTCAGACACTTTGCAATCATCGCATGACAATATTGAAAATCTAAGATCCACATAAAAAATACAATCGTACCACAACGGGATAATATAAAATCTTCCAAGGTAGGTCCCCTTCGGCGGTAATATCTGGAGACTGAAATTATATTGGAGAATATTCTTGAATCAAATGTAGGACGGAGAGCGACGTCCTAACAGATAGAACGTAGGAGAACATAGCCCAAGGGAAATGTTTAAGAACGATTCACAACACATCCCTGGGAAGGCGAGGGCAAACGCAAATGACAAAATTAATGTATTTCTTTGAATTCTTAATATAAGCACTAAGGTGTATTTTTACCGTCTATCGGAACAAATATATTCTCGTATGAGGGAACCTTTAGATTACATAAATACGTTTTTTGTTAACATTGATAACATTCCATTTTCATTATTTTATAGGTCATTCTATTATTTATTAATAGTGAAATTTACATATCACATGACTTTTTTAAAAAAATATAGAAATATAGCCCTATATATAACAAAACCTCTTTCCTATTTAAATTAAATTGTATTTATTTTGAGAGCTAGAAAACCAGTTCATTTTTATCGTTAGTATGTCAATAGTTTATTTAAAATAATCCAATCAATTATTGTAATATATAGATACACCCCCGGTTACATTCTCTCCAAAGGTCACCTCTGGGCCCTTGGCCTTTCAGTGCCCCTCCCCTACTTTCACCACCAGCCCCCTTCTTCATCAAACTAACTCACGCACACATTTTTAAACGAGCTATTTTATTATTTATTTATTGTTTAAGAGATCAGTCTACTATTAAACAAATACAACAAATGTATATTTCACTAAGCCACTAATATATAACCCACTTCGGTGGTCGTATGGTCAAAGGCACCACTCCTGCAATAGACTAGACTACTGAAGAAAGGGAGATCGGGGCTTGATCCCAATTGGGTGTAATATAGTATAGTTGGTCATGTAGCACGGATTGTAATTTGGTGTTTCTATGTTGGAGGACACCACATTGCAGCCTCTAGCAAAATAATCCAAGGATCAATTGTTTGTATGTAGCATCATTTTCAAGGAATGTTATTTGAAAATACAACACAGTAAGAGGAGCGAGTTACTTGTCAATACTCCATAGTAATGGTCATAAATAATCATATTTTGAGTTGCCTCCTAGGCAATGGCAGCTTTGGTCTCAATTCTTCTGGGATATGTGTATTGATCGCTAACCTAATTCCTTGCTTACGTAACCTCTACTAATTTCTTGTAATATCAAACTTTTTAATTGGAAACTTAATCCAAACGACTATTCCAATGTAAATATTGTTTTTAATAATGAATCTTCTCACCTAATTAAATTTGATGCGCATTTGTGTCGAATTTGATCTCAACTCAAGAGATATGCTTCTAATTACTGTACGAAAATTCCAAAATTCTGGATTTTTTATAGTATTCCTCGTAGGAACAAAATATTTAATATCATATGTTATTTATGTTTAATGTTACAATATAACAAAGTATATGGATATGCTGTATCTATGTTACAAATTAAAAAACTAGATTTGTAGCCCATATGACGAAAGTAGAATATTATTATGGTATTATTGAGTGCAAAGAAAAAATAAATCTTGATTAAGAATTTTGGTCTACGGATGGCTATAATATATTCATAGTTTAGTCGATTATTAATTGGTTATTACTAGTAGATTATCTTCATACATTCAGAGCTACACCGTGCATCGAGTGAAACAATTTTTCTTTTGCAATATTAAATAATTGACTCAAATATTTGAATTAGAATCTCATAATTTTATTTTTGATTGGTACAATTTTTTGTAGATTTTAAACATATTAATAAATTAAGGGAAATCTTTCTCAGTCTAGATGTATATCATATTTAGAATCAAAATCTATTAATGATACATGAAACAACATAGAGTTGATAGCAAGGATATTTTTGCTTTTTAATTTTTAATTTTTATCAAAACGTCTTACTGCCCATTAAGGCTATTCAATTATGTACTAATTGCACTAATAGTTTTAAATATTAGGAAGGCTATACTTATAAGAGGTATACCCACATTTGCGTTAAGGTAGAGTGAAAAACAATTTTTGAAAAATCACCCAGTCATAGAGAGTCTAGCCCACTCTGAGAATAGCACCTTAAATTATTCAGCCACCGAGTGGGGTTTTATAATTAGTTGTTGGTAAAATAAATAACACTGAGATCTGGAGACTCGCAGTTGGGAGTTGGTTGGAGAAAGCTGGCCAGTAACTTAATCGCACGTCTATTAATATAAAATATAATTGCTATAAAATAAATTTCCTTTTATTTAATTTTAAATAAATAAAATTAAGACACAAAAACCTACCTGTTACAGAGAAGGGAATGGGTAACCATTTAAACTACCGGTGTATTTTTATGATCTGTTGTTTTATTTATAAAAATACTAATATTGTTTTCTTATCAGTTTTTTTATCTTCTCTAAGGGGGAAATATTCAAATAAAATATACTATGAAATATTGGTGATAAAATAATTTCATGTTTAGAATATTTAATACTAGCATCTTGAGAAAATAGTATTTATAATCATACTTTAACCTAGTTTATGATTAAATGTTCCTTCTAATAACTCTGGCGGATCAAATATATTTTGAGTTAAACGTAGTATTAATGGTGAAATGTTTTGTTTAAGTCTACCAAAATGTAATAATGTCTTGACGTTTGTTTCAAATATTTTATTAACGAAATAATTTGTTAATATAAGGGCACGGTAGAAAAATTTACACATTTAATTTGCTTATTTCCCCCAAATTTAAGCAATAATCAACTAATTAGTAAGTTAATAGTCTATTGTATAATCAAATTATTTTTATAGTTTGAATTTATTGAGAATTAACTTGAAAACTCCCATTTCTATAGTATGAAGTGAGGATTAATAAAGATTAGGTTTGTTAAATAAGTAGTATATATACATCTATATATAGTCATAAAATTCCAGATAGATACAACCATTGGCAATTAGACATTGTATTTTTCTTTAGCACCCCATCTTACTACCCGTTAAGCTTATACGCTTATATACTAATTATATTAATAGTTTTAGGGATTAGGGAGGTTAAATTTAGAAGAAGTGTACCCATATTTACGTAAAATGTTAGTGTATAACAATTTTGAAAAAACCACCCTCAGTACACTCGAATGAGATTCAAAACTCTACCTCTCCGTCATCAGCAGTCTAGTCTACTGCAAGAATAGCGCGATAAACCACGTGGCTACCAATGTGAGTAGATATAGTAATTGAAATATAGATGGGTTAATTCCATTCAGTCATAACTAATGTTGTTCCACCGTGGAAATATAGCCAGTTAACATTCTACTTTAATTGAATGTATTTGCATGGCCAGTCATTGGAATGAACGAAGAAAAGTAGCGGGATAGACTAGTAAAACTACAATGGTCCTAATGAAGACGGATCCGAATACAAAAGATAAAACTATCGATAAGTGAACTGCAATCAATTCTAGATTAGAGAAAATAGATTATTGAGATAACTTATTAATTAATAGATGGTTGGAAACTGTTTCAAATCATATGATAGCAGAGAACTTATTCGATGGAAGTCATGGTGACTAAGGAGGGAATAGAAAAGACCCGCTCATTAAGATAACTTTCAAGAAAAGGACAACTCATTAATCAATAATTAACTAAAACGAGTTTAGAACTTTAATGTCAAATATTGATATCAGCCAAACTGAATGTACAAAAGTTATAAAGAGAATAATCAACTAATTAGTAAGTTAATAGTCTATTGTATAATCAAATTATTTTTATAGTTTGAATTTATTGAGAATTAACTTGAAAACTCCCATTTCTATAGTATGAAGTGAGGATTAATAAAGATTAGGTTTGTTAAATAAGTAGTATATATACATCTATATATAGTCATAAAATTCCAGATAGATACAACCATTGGCAATTAGACATTGTATTTTTCTTTAGCACCCCATCTTACTACCCGTTAAGCTTATACGCTTATATACTAATTATATTAATAGTTTTAGGGATTAGGGAGGTTAAATTTAGAAGAAGTGTACCCATATTTACGTAAAATGTTAGTGTATAACAATTTTGAAAAAACCACCCTCAGTACACTCGAATGAGATTCAAAACTCTACCTCTCCGTCATCAGCAGTCTAGTCTACTGCAAGAATAGCGCGATAAACCACGTGGCTACCAATGTGAGTAGATATAGTAATTGAAATATAGATGGGTTAATTCCATTCAGTCATAACTAATGTTGTTCCACCGTGGAAATATAGCCAGTTAACATTCTACTTTAATTGAATGTATTTGCATGGCCAGTCATTGGAATGAACGAAGAAAAGTAGCGGGATAGACTAGTAAAACTACAATGGTCCTAATGAAGACGGATCCGAATACAAAAGATAAAACTATCGATAAGTGAACTGCAATCAATTCTAGATTAGAGAAAATAGATTATTGAGATAACTTATTAATTAATAGATGGTTGGAAACTGTTTCAAATCATATGATAGCAGAGAACTTATTCGATGGAAGTCATGGTGACTAAGGAGGGAATAGAAAAGACCCGCTCATTAAGATAACTTTCAAGAAAAGGACAACTCATTAATCAATAATTAACTAAAACGAGTTTAGAACTTTAATGTCAAATATTGATATCAGCCAAACTGAATGTACAAAAGTTATAAAGAGAGGCCAGACGGGCGGAGGACCTATAATATTACCAAAAAAACACGAACCAATGAGTATCTAACTCCACAAGGACACACAAAATGTGATAGCAAGGTCTTAAGGTGGGGGTGTATGGGACGCTAGGAGAGTTGTTTTTGCAGTTTTTATAGCGAGACTTTATTTGGTCAAATAAAATAATGATCCAGTAGAAATATAGAGTTTACATTTGTTTACATGGTGATAGCAACATTTGTTGACTATCTGTCGAGGGTGTTCTGGAATTTAATGACAGCTCATCTAATGCCGTTATGCTCATGACAGATTTTTTATAAACTGTTGGTATATCCATGTGAATAAAATCAAACTTTTTATGTTCCTACTGGAGCAAAATTTAATTTATTTGGTTAAAAAAAGTGTTAATATAAAAAGTGCAAAAACATATTTTCTTGCGTTCCATATATTCCCACCTTAAAGGAGTAGTTCGAGACAAACCAGTGATCCTCAGGTCCTCAATAAAATACACAGTTTGGTGGAACATTGTTTACGAACCCTCACTTTAAGACAAGCGATACAAGAATTACACAATCTAAACTATAAAACCATTATCACACGACAGTGGGTGGACATTAGTTAGGTGTACATGCATCGGGAAAACGATGACTTCGTTGATAACAATTGGCATTGTAAGAAACAATATAATATCCCTTCTTGTAAAACCGTAAGAATACAAAATGAAGCATACCCACTTCAGTGGACGCATGGTATAAGGCGCTACTCTCTCAGTAGACTAGACTTTCAATGACGTAGAGATCAAGGTTTGAATTTTGGTCGGGTGTATTGAAGGTGGAATAACCAAAATGGATTTCCACTTTCCCTCCACGCTGCTGTGGGTAACCTTCTTAAGCCCTATAACCATTAGTGCAGTCAGAACATAATCTTATAAAGTGAACGGGTAGTAAGACGCAGTGCTAAAAAAATCATAAGACCTAAATGAGAAAAGTCCAGATAGTTGTATAATTTTCAGTAAATTTACTTTTAAATTAAGTATTTACGTGTCATAAATCACGACCAGTTCCACTTAAGAGGTTTTTATTAGTGGTTTATTGTTTATCAAGGGTAATTCTAGCAGAACTTCTCAAACTATACTCCTCCTTAAATTAGGGAATAAGTATCGTGAAATTTCTTAACCTGTAGTATTAGCCTTTCTTTCTCTATCAAGGTAAATTCAAGTGCTTTACCATAAAATTAACTAATCTCATCCTGTAACATTCCTTACATTAGTGATTGTTTGCCGCTAATACTCTGTACTTATAATCGAACGTGTACTATTTAAAAAACCCATTAAACTAAAATTATTTCACTGAATGATTTTTAAACTATGTTAAGATTTACAGATAAATGAAATATTTCAACATTTAATTTCATCTGTGGTTGGTCTACCAAATTGTATTTACCAAGCTAATATTGTGGCTTTACAGTATGATAAAGAAAATTGGTTTTTCGTTTCGAATACACGATAAAGCCTGCAGAGGATCAGAACAAAAAAATAATTCACGAGTAAAAACAAACAAACATTATCATACTGTCAGTGAGGTTATTTTTGAACCACATCGGGGAAAAGGCCTGCATGCACTCTTCCCTCTGGGCTAGTCAACTAAACATTATTCCAACACCATCATATCCACGATCACGTGGTATAAGATGTCAAGCTTGCACAAGATTGTATTATTGGATGGCTACACTGGTAGTGTAACAAACTTCCCACATTCTTACTTTTCAAATTAAATAATTAATAAGATTGATGTTGAATGAACTATTTATAAACAACATTAATATTAATCATAACTACCCAGATGTTATTTAGCCCTGCCAAATGTTTGCCTCTTACATACTAGATTAAGGACTAATTTTTAAATATATTTTTAAATCTTTATCCAATTCAATACAGCTCATTTAATAGACCTTATAAACATGTTTATTATTTTTTCTTCCGTCCGAATTAACTGATCAGTGATTATCATTAATCTTGAATCATAATATATATTCAGATGTATTTCAATCTGTATACATAGGCTACGTAATAAACTCTAATCAATAAAACAATCTCCATGAGACACAAGCGAGCCATACCAACCGAGCGGCCGCCACCATTTGCAATGATAATGACAACATTTGAGAATAGAGAGTGTTATGTGGTCAACACAATGAGTCTTCAGGCCGTTAATCTCAGTTTTCTAAACCAGAACCGTTACTTCTTTAATAAAATAGCTTCTTATTTGTCCTCACGAGGCTGATTTTGACCCCGTTATTGACCCACTGCTTCACAGGTAAATTTTGGAAGCGCAGGGGATCGAACTTTGATCACAGAGGATAGCACTAGTATCGAATTACTTCATTCTATGATTCATATTAACGTAGTTGGAATTTTAATGCTTGGATTTCAGAATATGTCTTAGCTCATCAAGCTACTCTTACATATTTCAGGTTAAGTAGGTGACCTGGTGATATAGGGGTACGGTGTCAAGACTTCTGTGCTGGGGGTCCGGGGTTCAATCCCCGGCCTTGTCACAGATTTATCTGATTACCAAACCCTTCCTTCACCTCTGACAATACGTGTATTTATCACAACCTGTGAAGGTGTGGAATGCCTGGCCTCCACTGTGGTTCGGATCCCACGTTAAACTATAGTTAGATGACAGACTTTAAATAAAAAGAAAACACCATTAGATTACAGGACACCTTCAGCAGATATTCAAGAAATATTGATGTTAACATATAAAGAAAATTAAACGCTTATGTTAGCACTGAAGTAATATTTGATTAATTTTGACCAACATGTTTTGATATAAAAACTACAAAAACCCTTACCTTGTTTCACCTTCCCTACAGCTCCACCTTAATCACAATGAATATCATAAGTGATTTCATAAACAGATTTCAATTCAGCTTACTAATAAATTTGTCACATTTCTAAAACAAACAATAGAAACAAGAGCACGTTCTTTTACAGATGGTAAAGTTAAGCCTTTTATGGGGACGACAACAATTCAAACCATTTATACCGAATTTGGTATTTACTTTGTTAATAATTATTTTGAAATAAGCTAATATTATAATAATATTGATTTAATATTAATTAATATAACTCACCTATCCAAAACCACCCGAACTAAATATGTTTTATGAAAAATATGTCTAAAATACCTAGAGTTGGCAATGCTTAAATAATAGTTTTAGATAAGATAAAGGCTGCTTGTGTTCTTAATGAATAAATGTTAAAAATAATTATGTGTAAAATAATCAATAGTTATTGAAACCAATATAATTGAAAAACTTAATTATTTTAGTATAATACACACAATTAATTTATAAATTCGATAAAATATGATTCTAGACTATTATTATTAGCGATAAAGTAAGGTTATTTTTTCTAAATTTCCTCCTAAAGCTCAACCAAATTATCAACAAAATTACTAATTTAACTTGGTTTTATATTAGTACATTATTAGGACCTTAGATCTAATTAACTATTTAAAACCCCATTTTAGTGGAAACATGACTTATGACGTCTTTCTCTTGTTAAACTGGCCTGTTGATGACAAGGTTTGAATCCTGGTTGGTATAATGAAGGTAGTTTTTCCTAAAGGGTTTCCCACTTTCCTTTCGTGCAAATGTGGATATATTTATCTTAAAATTCTTCCTTCCACATAACTAATTACATCATTAGAGTCAATATCATACGCGTATACAGCCTGAACAAATGGTAAGACTTGGTGATAAAAAATAAACAAATGAATGTTTGAATGTGTGACCAATGAAATATAAGCAGGTAGCTAGGATAAAATACAATTAAACATTTAAATTCATGTTTTAAAATTTAATTTGAAAGGAACTACTGATGTTTTAAATTTTTATTTTTTTATTCAATTTGAAAAGAACTATAGATGTAATTTTAGATTAGTATTTTTAAATCTAATTTGAAAGGAGCTATTGATGTCGATTGAGCACCTTTTTCGTTCGTTTTTTCTGACCTGTATTTTGTGTAATACTGTGGAATATGTTACCCTTTGTTACTGCTATCTCGAGCGAGAAACCACCACATGACCTTGTTAGCCAACTGACCTAGTATCGTACGCTGGTGAAACACCGGACCTACCGAAAGCGGGTAACCACGACAAAGCAAACAATTTGGTTAAGTTTGTTGGGCTTGCCTAAAACAAATGTTCATACCCGACTTTAATCTATGAAACAATGAAAGGGAATTTCAAATACACCACCATTAGTAAAAAAAAGATAATATTGCACTGCTAGTACTAGCTATACATTTTTAAATAAGCATTTAGTAATTTATATACAATGACAGAAACCTTAATTTAAAATTACATTGTTATTTTGCGAAAAAAAATACTATTCTCATTATAATATATTGATTATCAAAAATATTTATAAACTTAGTGTATTCCCCACCATTATGTCATAAGGTTTATGTTAGACCATGAGTAGGTGAGTTATTTTATCAATGTAGAAAGAATCCAAAAATCAGAGACAAAATATAGCATTTTTTAGTAATTTTTTTGGCAATGCGTCAATTCGTTCGGGTTGTATGCTTATCTACTAATTACGTTAATGGATTAGGAAGCTTGTATTTAGAGGAAATTTCCTCACGTTTGTGTGGAGGAGGAGTAAAAACCCTTTTATTAAAAACAACTTTTAGTAGGTCTACACCCAACATAGTTTCTAACAAAAGGGGGAAAATGACCAAAATAGATAAATGGCAATAAGAGTAAAAAAGAAAAATATGGTAAAAAGGACCAAAAGAAGTGGTGTAGTCAACGTTATGAATAAGGGGAGACTGAAATGTTAACTACAAAGGTCTTACCTGTATATTATATATTGTATTAGTTATAGCTGACGGCTTAGTAATATTATTTTAATCATAGATTTTTGTTCAGATGGTACGTCAAAGTTATAATAATATACTAAATATTACATATTTATCAGTTTATACTTCCATTTAAAAACTTGGATTACAACTTTTTTTTAATTTTGAGCGTGCACGTTAAGCAATTCATCGTTTTCAAAGCCAGTTTTAAAAGTAAATAAAAATCATTTTTAGGAAGGTATAAATTACCCAAACGGGAAAACCACAAGATTCATCATAAAAATAATATAATTTAAAAACATATTAATACTATTATTTAATTAACCTGTAATGAATTGTGTTCTTTGTACGTGAAATAGTTATTACTGAAAGTTTAGGTGGGTAAATGTTTAAAGTCAGAGAGTATGGCAGTTACATGTCTAGTTATTTTTGAAGAAAATGTTTTGTCAAGTTGTAACATCCCTCATTCCCACAACCTCATATTACCACTCTTTTCCCCCGAAACTTTCCAAAACTTTCTTCTTACCACACCCCATAACAAGCGATAAAATTACAACGTTGTCAGATATAAATAAAAAATAATATAATTTTAAAATATATTAATACTATTATTTAATTAACCTGTAATGAATTGTGTTATTTGTACGTGAAATAGTTATTACTGAAAGTTTAGGTGGGTAAATGTTTAAAGTCATAGAGTATGGCAGTTACATGTCTAGTTATTTTTGAAGAAAATGTTTTGTCAAGTTGTAACATCCTTCCTTCCCACAACCTCATATTACCACTCTTTTCCCCCGAAACTTTCCAAAACTCTCTTCTCACCACACCCCATAACAAGCGATAAAATTACAACGTTGTCAGATTAAAAAAAAATCAACTCTTGGTAAAATATTGGATAAACATTTAATAAACTAGCATTTAGAAGTTGAAGATATTTATTTTGGTATAATTCACGATATGATATAAATATTTGTTTAGATGCCTAATATTACGAGTAATACCAATTTAGATATTAAGATGACATGAGGACTGGTGCCGTTGCATTTTTTCAACATGCTTTAATATGATAAATAATAATCAAAAACACATATGTACTTTAATACGTAATATTATCATTGAAGCAATATTATTAAATTAATATTTGAATGATATTGTATTTTCTAAATTTTTATTAAAAATGAGAATATTACAATAAGGTAATTTTTTTTATAAAAACATCAGTAGCTTTAAAATACTTTTCTTCCTAGCAGTACCCCTGAAGTAGGAATAGAGGGTGGTAAACTAAAAGGAGTGATGACAATTAGAATAAAACACATTTGTTAGAAAGTGTGGCGAATCTCAGTAGGAGAAAGGGAACAAATAGTTTTTACTTTGTGCAAAAAGCATGTATGTAGGTTTAATCCCTTTTAGAGTTATTTTTAACGTTACAATATATTATATAAACCTATTAATATTTAATTTTGTTAACTGTTCAATGAAAGGTTTAGGGAGGCTTAGTCTCATAATCTACCCTGGAGATACGCCTCTGATAAAAAGGGAATTAAATAAGTGTCATAAAAATAAAAATAGCATAAAGCTTAAAACGGGTTAAGGGGATATAAATGATTTAGAAAAGTTCCAAAAGGGCAAAATGGTAAACATTGTAAAAAGTGAAATAATGGTTAAAATGCTGAAAAACGTAAGACATAATTTTAAAGTGGTAAAAAAGTTTTTTTTAAAAAGGGAGTAAATCTAGTGATAATTTGTTTTTGCAATTTTCTTTTTGGAAACTGTTTGTTCAAGAATATAAGCATGTCGATTAAGCTATACTTTTTATAAACACACCTCCTCTATAATTCTAACAGTGATCAAATATCAACAATTTTGACATTTTTCAATATAAAACTTCCTGTTGCATAGCAAAAAATAAGAAAATGAAACACCTACTAAACATTGATACATTGTATTAAAAGAGGTGTTGAAAATAATATTATAAAAATTTCACTCGTCATCGAGAAAACTGATATTTCCAAACGTACGATTTTTCCGCAAGACCTGTCCGGTAGCAAGCGCCAACTACTGTTTCTGTGATCCATCTGTTCTTGTTGGTGCGGAAGGATACTTTGGTTGGTTGTGAAGCCACGCCACGCCTTTCACTCTCCAGCCCACCATCCCACAAATAGGTTTTAGACTTGCATTCGACAGGACCAAGTGCCTTAAGTGCGAATATTCATGCACAGGAGCTGCCACAACCCGTATTACACAACTGTATAAAATGTAGTATTAAGTCTATCTCGCGGCGTTAGTATATCTTAATTTTGGTTTTGGTTTTAATTAATTAAAAAAATCAATTCCGTCTTTTAGATGCACATCTTGGTGCACAGGGTGTACTAGTTTTTAAATTTAATACCTATTCTTGAGGTAAATATTTCACAATGTTCATGACAGGCAGACAAACAAACTTTCTTTTATCAATACAAATTCTTATTTTATTACTAGATGTTTTAAATTTGCACTCTAATAGTCGAAACTTCTTCAATTCCACATGATTTAAAATATTGAGGCAGATTTTTTTTTCTGACTGTGTCTTACTGCTCAATGCATACCCAGATGTACTAATTATGAAAATATGTTAAGGATGAGGAAATATGAATTGTAGAGGGAGTGTGTCAGCATTTGCCTGAAGGTAGGGTGAAAAACCATTTAGGAAAAAGCTCAGTACACCCGACCGAGATTGAGCTCCAATATTCCCGTCAGAGTCTTTCCAGTTCATAGCAAGAATGATTGATGCCTTAGATCATACCTCCACTGAAGTGGGAAACATTTAATAGGATCTAGAAAGAAGATATTGGTATATTTAACACAATATTATCCTATTGTATTTGAGAAAAAAGTATTTACCAAATGTTAGTGTTAATGTATTTGAGGAAAGTTTATAAAATTTTCAATACATAAACAATGATGCATTATTATAAACTATAATTTATAATTATGAGCAAGAATTTATCACAGAATCCCGGAATTAATACATAATAATTAGTTAATCATACTATGATGTCAATTTAATTAGTCAAAAAATAACACTTTTTATTTTATCACCAGCAGAAATAAATTATTTGATGAAAAATTCACATATTTTTAATTAGTACCGCGTCTGACTACCCGTTCGGGCTATAAGCTTATGTTCAGTACTAATTACCAAAATGGTTTTAGGAATTTAGAAGGCTATATTTATAGAGAGCATACAAACATCTTCTTGGAGGGAGGGTGGAAAACCATTTGGAAAAAACCCACAGTACACCTGACCAAGATTTGAACCTCGATCTTCCCATCATCGTCGGTCTAGTCTACTGCGAGCGTAGCATGTTAGACAACGTGGCCTTCAAAACGCGCGAACCTAATGTACAGCTGGCCACCAAAAATGAGTTAATTATTCTCATATATTCATTTCATTAATTAACCGGCCTCTTGGTCTATTGGCCAGCACACCTGGCTACTGATCCAGAGGTCCTGGGTTTGGTTATCAGTGGTACCATAAGTATTATTCCCGAAAGGGGAACTACCCCTTTGGTAGCCATGATCTGGTTAGTTTGGTTTAGTTAGTTTCCCCACTATCCTTCATAATCACTATGATGACGTAATCTCATTACAGGTATGACGTGTAGACGGCCTCCAAGGTATACCCTGGGCAAAGTTTTACTCCCACAAGTGGGCAAAATGTTCACGTACTACGTAGACCAAACTCAATCTAAATATTACATCTCTCACGGTCAAATATGCCATACGCTAAGAAAAAAAATATTTAAATTAATTTACAATGAACAACAATAATTAACTGAACAAAATGTACAAAAGAATGGTTAATAATAAATAATACATAGCGTAATTTAATTATTATATCTTGTGTAGTTACAATATGTTTTTATCTGTATTAAAAATTTAGTCATGACAAAATAATATATGCTCTAAATAACCGTGATTAGACTTTACAATGAGATGTTGACTTGCTAGTTTAGGGGAAAAGTGTTCGCACAAGGATCCAATGTTTGCGTATTTTGTCAGTTCAAACCCAGCCAGAGTCGACTGATTTTTCTTGAGCTATAATAATCCGTGGCACAACTTCCTTCGGAGGGGAAATAAAGCCGTTTGTCCCATGCCGATTGTGGCATGTAAAGGAACCCTGGATGGTATGTGAAAACACTTTTACTGGCAAAATTGATAAACCCTTTCACTCTCGCTTAGAGAATTTATATTGTGTTAACATAATCCGTAGGTTCAGAAAGTGAACGTTAAATATCTCTAATAAATATAAATGCATGCGGTTAGATAGTTTCCTTTATTATATGTATGTAATATTGTTTATAAAATATATCTAAACACTTTAAAATTGAAATTGAAATAAAGACCATTAAACAATAAAATATATTTATTATGATTATTACTATATTATTACTTTTCACGTGTCGGGTGAAATTAATAGTTATAAGTTAATACTGTGTAATTTAGTTGATCATTATCAATCTTAAATATTAATTATTTGGTATGTGTTTTACTGTTCATTCGATAAATCAGGTTAATATTGATAATCACCGGATGCTATGTATAATAACCAGCACCCTCTGGTTAAAGTCTGAGTCATACGTGGCATCTGTTGCACGTAATAATTAAGGTCAATCGTTTATTGAGTGAGGATTTGTGGTATTATCTTGATTTGGAATCTGTTCGTTTAACCTAAACTAACCTAACCTAGCCTAGCCTAAACTTACCTAGCTAATATACCCCTCAGAATAATATAGTTTATCATTTCAACCAAACAATGTTTGTTGTTACGTAAACTAACAGGGTAAAATAATAATTTGGCTGTATATAATTACAATAATCACTAATATTGGTTACTTTGGAAATATCCTGTCATTATGCAGAGTAACGAATTTATTACTTTAACGGTAAGATATATATATATTCATTCCTTATTTGACTCTGGTATCCCTTTCCCTCTTGAAATATTGAATCACTTCTGAAAAATCTCCGTATTGCACCTGAAAGAGATTTAAACCTCTACCTTCTGGTCTGATCCAACCAGCCTATTGCAAAGTCGACGTCTTAACCACCTGACCACCAATGTAGGTTAAAAGTAACATATCACTATGTTTGTGTGAAGGGCATACATTTTTCACAAATAAACTGTGCCACACAATATTTTAAAAATAATTTAGACCTTGCTTTACACTGCCTTGAGTTTAAAATAATTTGTGTACAAGTATTTTAATTAGAAATTTCTTTAAAAAAGAAAACATCAATCTAACTGTAAAATGAGGCAAAATGATAATTATTTCATGGGTATTGGGAACCACAAGGTTGATAAATGTTATATAATAAAATTTATATTTGTTTATTTTTTATGTATGAGACTGATTATTGACGCGTGACTTCAAAAACAAGAAATACAGAAACCTCAAACTTTGCATTAGCACTTAATAATATCTTGGAATGTGCACTTTTGGTGCATTTTTTAATTCCTACGTTGCATGCCTGATGAATTATAAATATATATATATATATTAGTGATTTGTTTGCTACTATGTATATTAGTGATTTGTTTGCTACTATGTATATTAGTGATTTGTTTGCTACCATATAATAGTGATTTGTTTGCTACTTTATGTATTAGAGATTTGTTTGCTACTATGTATATTAGTGATTTGTTTGCTACTATATGTTATAGTGATTTGTTTGCTACTATATATATTAGTGATTTGTTTGCTACTATAAATATTAGTGATTTGTTTGCTACCATATTATAGTGATTTGTTTGCTACTATATGTATTAGTGATTTGTTTGCTATTATATATATTAGAGATTTGTTTGCTACTATGTATATTAGTGATTTGTTTGCTACCATATAATAGTAATTTGTTTGCTACTATATGTAATAGTGATTTGTTTGCTACTATATATATTAGTGATTTGTTTGCTACTATATATATTAGTGATTTGTTTGCTACCATATAATAGTGATTTGTTTGCTACTATATGTATTAGTGATTTGTTTGCTATTATATATATTAGAGATTTGTTTACTACTATGTATATTAGTGATTTGTTTTTTACTATACATATTAGAGATTTGTTTGCTACTATACATATTAGTGATTTGTTTGCTACTCGAGCTACTCGAGTCACTTGCACCTAGTAGGGATATACCATTTAACTTTCTCCCTTTAATGCTGTAGATTAAATAGCCAAGCTATTATAGCTATTGAGCATGGCTATAGTCAAATCTGCCTTAAAATATGAGTAAAGAATGACGCTCGGCATGGCACGACTCCTAGATAGCTCAGTGGATAGAGAATTGGTGTAGTGAACCAGAGGTAGCGGGTTCAATTCCCGTGTCCAGGTGTCATTTTTCCAATTTAAAGAATATTTAATGCTATAGTTAAAGTATGAATTCAACTTATTCAGTTTATTTATTAATATATTATCTTACTTTAAATCAATTACTAAATATCCGCTTCGGTGGCCGCGTTGTCCAAGACGCTACTCTCGCAATCTACTAGATAGATTGCATTTGATGGGGGATTGAGGTTCGAATCTTGGTTGGGTGTACTGCGAGAGGTTTTTACCAAATGGTTTTACAGTCACGCAAATGCAGTTACACTTCCTGTAAATATAACCTACTCATCCCTAAACCATTGAAGTAATTAGTAAAAAGGGGTATAATGACCCAAATGGGTATTAAAACGTGGTACTAAAAAAATGTATTTGACATTAATCTGTATATAATTTATATATAAGTATCAAAAAGTCTTTAGTACTTCATTTATTTTTAAATGACCATTATTATCCGTATCAATGGTCACGATGATTAAATCTCTGGCTCACTGGTGAAGGTCTGAGCTTGAATCCCAGTCGGTGAATGGTCTATCACTACATCTCCTCAACTATTCATGTTTATTTCCTATACATTTTACCTTCTTCACTCCACTTTTGTAATAAACGTGTACAACCTGGGTGGATAAAAGAACAAGATGTTGTTAAAACAACCAGAAAATATAAATTAATATTAAACTTATATCCCAATATTGGGCTTAAAGATTATCTCTAAGACATCAACATAAACTGGAGCAAAGATGATAAAATCTCTTTGTTGTGATCGGATGTAATTTCAGAGATTCAATAAAAAGGGGAAAAATTTGTTCGTATAACTTCATTTTATAACTTCTCCCAAGATAAAATCAACAAAACTATTCCAAACAATTTCTCATATAATGTTTTATATGATAAGCTTTAACATCATATCATCCTATATTGCTGTATTATAAATATCAGAACTTAGCTTGATCTCCCAAAAAATTTTTTTAGCACTCAACGCTTTTTAATGAGAAGAGTCATAAACATTTCAAGATTTTCTTAAATACTTATTAGATTGTATTCATTACTATTACTTCAGTTTCCATAGTGGTCTAACATTTAATTACTTGTGTTATTAACTTAGAATAAAGTTTTAAATAAGATCAAATAGTAAAAACCTTCAAATTTATAAATAAAGGATACTCTTTAAGCTTTATCAGCTTTAAGATTATCTACTAGTTCAGATTTTCACTCTAATGTCATTTTATTGACTATAAAGCTATGTTAAATGGGTTTAACTATCCTCTTATATAAATTTACAGTTTACTGCTTATCACTTGGCCATTTTACCTGGACTATGATTATTTTCTACCAAAAATAAAGATATTAAAAGTTTATATTTCATCTTTGAGGTCTGGTCTTGAATAAAAAATATATTAATAATAATTAGAGCTGACCAAGGTCATCGAGGAACTTTAATCGTATATAATCAAATTTATAGTGTAAACCTCACAGCTTATGCATTTATTATAATTTTTTATTGTTTACTTATTTCAATTGGAGGATTCGAATATTGATTAGTACCTATAAATAATATGATCCTCTGATATTGCTTTTACACAGGTAATAATATAAGAATTAGAATTTGACCTCCATAATTAATCATAAGATTAACAAGTAGATTGGTTTGGAGTGGAAAATGTACAAAATTAATAGTTTATCTACCTCTTGCATCTAATATTGCTCAAACAGGAAGATATGTTTTATAGCAATATCTTAACTATATTTAGCCAGGCTACTCTAATTTCTAAGGGTGTTAATTTTTTCTCAAGAGTAATTAATATACGATCTGTCACTTTAAGACTTTAGCAAATTATTTTGACAGAAGGAAAGTACGAATACTTAACATTTATTTAGTCAAAACGTATTTTTTTTAAACGTAGGTGGGTCAAGATGTCACAACATGATATTAATTGGCAAAGAACAAGAATAAAATATTTTTGCCATGCAAATCAATGTCATCAAAACATATTATAATTTTCAATTCCAATAAGCATTAATGAGGCCCACATCGGTGGCCGCATGGTCTAAGGCGCTACTCTCGCAATAGACTGGCTGCTGATGAAGGGGAGTTCAGGGTTTGATCCTGGTTGGGTGCAATTCCTCAAAATTAAACCTTCCTCATTCCCAAAACATTAGAGTAATTAGGGCATAGGCGTGTAGCCCGGACGGGTAGTAATAAGCGGTGCTAAAAACAAGTAAGAGAATCATACTAATGTAGGTTGCTTTTTTTTTTTACTAAAACCACTCAGAATTTACGCTATTTGGTGGTTGTATGGGCTCTCTTACGATATGATTTCCACTGCCATAACAAATTGTTGAGGTCTCTAAAAAGGTTTTGAGATGAACATTTTCACAAAATGTATAAGCTATTGCTGGGATTTACTAAAGACCCTGTCATCTAGGGAAGCGGGAAAGTTGATTTATGTGCTTTTTCCGTCAGGGTACGATGATTATTAAAACTTTCAGCGACAGCTGGCCTAGCTCTTACTCTCTCAACATAAACCATTATTAAACTCAGATGTAAAAAACATAAATACAAAAACATGCCCATATAAAGTTAATTTTGATAAATTTACAGCCACTTTCCTCTTTAAGTTTAACTGTGAGAAAGCTTAGTTGAATCGATAAAGAAAATACATTTCTCATAAACACTCTATACAAAACTATGTAAACAAGTATCTTTGAGTAATCATAGAAAAATCTTTCCCCCAAGGTCACCGAAAATAGAAAGCATAATATGCTTGAGTGTCGTAACAATTCACAAGCTAGCAGAAATACCTGTTGACTCATATTTCTTTGCAGCAATAACATAAAATATATGATGTTAATATATTAAAGGTTCCATCTTGAACAGAGTATAATTAATATAATATGTTATGTGTGTGGGCGTCACCCTTAAACGTATAGAAACCCAAAATAATAATAGAAACAACTTTATCTTATTCAAATTCAGTGATGTCCTTACGACCTCCGTTGTCTAGACAAATAGTGGACTCAGTATATAAAGGAGTTGACCAATTACAAATTATCTCGCCTACAATGTTGACCCTATATACCTTATTTGCTTGTAGTGTAAAAGTACAAGGAAATAAATATAACACATATGAACTTTGAATTCAGTTAGTATTCATTATAACTTTGCCACATTCTAGAAACCCTATCTAAAGAGCTCTTGACTAATTATATACTAATTAGAGCAAATATTTAATCTTTACTCCACCGTTTAGAAAAGTATGAAGTATTTTTTTAAATTCCACAGAATTAATGAAATAGATATATTTCCTCTAAGTTAACACTTTTATATGTTTGAAATATAAAACACAATACTTGTGAGTTAGTTTAAGATTGAAATTTAAAGTTTCTTTATAAATTAAAATACTGTCAACAATACAAACTTATATATATCTCTTTGAAAAGAATTTAACTCTTGTATGGTACAAAAAAAATGATCCAACAATTCTATATGTTTATTTAAGGAGTTAAAAATGTATTATTTTATTTAGTTTAGTTAAATGTTTAATATGTTGTCAGATGCTCTGGATGAATTGTGATAAATTGAGCTGATATCACCAAAAATTCCTCTTTTAAGGGTTGGGGGTAATATTCCCTTCTGGAAGGTACTTAATATATTTCGGAAGCTACACAAAATATGTACAGTACTTATATATATTAATATTATATATATTAAACTATAGTCAATTGAGGACTAAGCTCATTTCTACAGTCACTTTTAAAATTCATTACACAAATTTCACCCTATTTTAAGGTATTATTTCAAACTAGAAAGATCTATGCTTCCGTTTGAGCCCTTTTGAGGAAATAAACAGAAGATCCTAGTCTTATTTAAATATTTTCCAATTTCCTTTATTCTAAAATTTATTCAAGATTTTTCTAAATCAGACAAAGATAATAAATATCTATTAGTATCTTCCAACCAAACAACCGGCTGCTAAGCAGCCCATTCAACAAATAATAATGAAAATTAAGTATAATTTAAAAAATAAAATAAAATAATTAGCTCCGCGTCCTACTACCCGTTCGGATAATTAAAAAAAAATGGAATGAACCAATTTTTAAAATAAATTTATCAAATGTTTATAGAGTAAAGGTACTAAAATCATACCTTTCACATTAAGACTACCCGCTAACACATAACTTACAATACTATAATTCAGTAACCAGTCTTCACGATGTATGATGGTGTAGGTAAAAGTATCGATATTTATTATAGATAATAACATTGGTTCCGAAAATCACAACTTGAAAAATCTATGGTTTCTTCATTCGAATAAAATACCTTATCTATGCATAAAAGATGGTGGAATTGGTGAGGCCAAATATAAATGGAAAATATAAGAATTTAAAAAAATACCATACCTAAGTGACTCTAAAATATAATATATTTAAAAGTAAAATAAAAGGTACTATAAATATCGTCACACTTATTATCACAAATGTTTTATATTCTAGTGAATAAAAAAATATTTAATATTAGTATCCCAAATAATGTTTTATAATTAATGTATTGTATCGACGAAACAGATATAAACAAAACAAAAACGTCCCACACACTTCCCATTCAACCAGTTCTTATAATATTTCTCAACAATATATTATATTCTACCTTGTAGTCACATTCACACTAATTGAGTCTCTTGGTTTTTAAATTAGATTTAGGTGTCCCAAAACACAGAAAAAGGAAAGCTAAAGTGATTTCAAATCGGGCCAATCGGACAACACCGATAAAGATAAAATATCTTGTTTTATCATCCCGTCTTACTACATGTTCAGGTTAAACGCTTATGTATTAATTACGATATTGGCTTTATGTAGTAAAGAAAGGTTATATTTAGATTAAGTGTATCCGCATTTGAGTGTAGATAGAGTGAAAAACAATTTTGGAAATAAACACTATCAGTACACACAACCATGATTAGAACCTAGATCATCCCATCCTCGGTAGTTTGGCTTACTGCTAGAGTAGTTCCTTAGACAATGTGGCCACCAAACCAGATATCTATTTATTGGCTTAGAGATCATCACGTTACTACTCTCTGCCAATGTGTGAATCCACAGTAACACAAATACTCTTAAGTGAAACATATTTCTCACTGAAAGGGTTGACCAAAAGACTTAGAGAGGAACAAGAATAGACAAAAGAAAGGAATAATAGAAGTAAAGAAAGGTTGTGAACGATAATAATAATAAATTTGGCCCCTGCGTTGATTCACCAGAGTAAATGATGTAAATAAATTACTTTTGACAGGGCCAGGCTATCTAATTCTCCAAAAGTATCCAAAGGCACAAGCCACATGGAGAATCAATAATTGAGTTAAATTTGAGAAATGGTCTACACGGTAATTAATATAACATCAAGTAGTATTTATGTGAAAAATATAACTTTCTTTAACCAGGCTTTTAAGTAAAAGATTTTTAACGTATAGAAATTGATAAATTATTGGATTTATAGTTAAAATTTCACTTATCATAATTTATCCTTGGATATGAAGTCGGTAGTTTCTTTTAGTAATCAAGTTTGAAATTAAAAATATAATAATAATAAATCATATTTATAGGGAATAATCACTGTCCACTTAGTTTAAGACGTAAGTATTTTAATGGATCTCAAAATATTAAAAAATACTTTTCGCTTAGCTAAATATTTAAATTATAATCACTTGACTTGAGCTACTAAACAAACCAATTTTGATAGGATGTAATGTTTAAACAAAATACGCCCTATCCACTCCTTCCTTACACTTCAAGGGGACTTCTCTTCTCCATAGCAGGTCTCTTACACACCTATAGAACAACTCTCCATATCAGGATCTCTTACAACCTATAGAACAACTCTCCATAGCAGGTCTCTTACAAACCTATAGAACTACTCTCCATAGCAGGTCACTTACACACCTATAGAACAACTCTCCATAGCAGGTTTCTTACACACCTATAGATCAACTCTCCATAGCCGGTCTCTTACAACCTATAGAACAACTCTCCATAGCAGGTCTCTTACAACCTATAGAACAACTCTCCAAAGCTGGTCACTTACACAACTATAGAACAACTCTACATAGCAGGTCTCTTACAAACCTATAGAACAACTCACCATAGACGGCTTCTTACAAACCAATAGAACAATTCTCCATAGCAGGCCTCTTACAAACCAATAGAACAATTCTCCATAGCAGGCCTCTTACAAACATATAGAACAAATCTCCATAGCAGGCCTCTTACAAACTTATAGAACAACTCTCCATAGCAGGTCACTTACACACCTATAGAACAACTCTCCATAGTAGGCTTTTTACAAACCTATAGAACAATTCTCCATAGAAGGCCTCTTACAAACCTATAGAACCACTCTCCATAACAATCCTATAGAACAACTTTCTATGGCAGGTCTCTTAAAAACCTATAGAACAACGCTCCATAACAGGTATCTTACACATATATAGAACAACTCTCCATAGCAGGTCTCTTGCAAACCTATAGATCAACTCTCCATAGCAGGTCACTTACACACCTATAGGACAACTCTCCATAGCAGGTCATTTACACACCTATAGAACAACTCTCCATAGCAGGTCACTTACACACCTATAGAACAACTCTCCATAGCGGGTCACTTACACACATATAGAACAACTCTCCATAGCAGGTCTCTTACACACCTATAGAACAAATCTCCATAGTAGGTCACTTACACACCAATAAAACAACTCTCCATAGCAGGTCTCTTACAAACCTATAGAACAACTCTCCATAGCAGGTATCTTACACATATATATAACAACTCTCCATAGCAGGTATCTTGCAAACCTATAGAAAAACTCTCCATAGCAGGTAACTTACACACCTATAGAACAACTCTCCATATCAGGTCACTTACACACCTATAGAACAACTCTCCATAGCAGGTCTCTTACACAACTATAGAACAACTCTCCATATAAGGTTTCTTACACACCTATAGAACAACTCTCCATAGCAGGTATTTACACACCTATAGAACAACTCTACATAGCAGGTCTCTTACACACCCATATAACAACTCTCCCTGCTGTCCTATTCCCATTAGATTCTCTTTACTTCCACCTCTGGCTTCAGTCGCATTTCCAAGATATTTTACAGTGGCACCTACCTTGGATTGAAAACAGAGAACCTTCAGAAGGCTGAGTGCAGTGTTTTAAAGAGACGTTATAACAGACAAAAGAAAACATTGAAACCAAAGATGATGGATGGTGGTAGATGGAAATAAGAAGGGTAAAACCGGATATATATATATATATATATGTTCATGTTAGGAGAGGCCAAAAACAATTATATATGGCTTTCAAAACCAAATTAAATAGCCAGTGGTGTTTTCTGATTTAGTCATGCAGGCGTATTTCACGTCTTAGCATTTAAATACAAGAGTTGATTATGGGCAAACTGGAGATACACTCAAGTAGCTCAGATACATTTTCATATTTCAATCTTGGCAACTATATGGAAGAAAGCTTGTAAAATTAATCGTATTTAATAGCAAATAAGTTGGAAATGGGCTTAATCAGGCCGAATAGCACCCAAATACCAAACACATTAGTGAGTAAATCCTTGGTATTAACAGAGCTCAACGCTTGAATAAATGAGGTTTAACTTAAAGAAAAGCAGTAGCAAAGAATGTTTTAGTTACGTAAAATAATAATGAAAAATTAATAATACTAAATTAAAATAAAGAAATAAATACCAATTATTAGTAGTTTTTACCTATTTATTTTGACAGTGCATCTTGGAGATCATTCGGGTTATACGCACACAATCTGTTTAAGAAAACGTGCTGGAGAAAATTAAGGTTGAATATATAAGAAATGTATCCTCGTTTGCATGGAGGGATGGGGAAAATAATATAGGAAAACCACCTTAGGCTGGCCTACACCCACCGGAAATTTGAATCCCCAATCCACCCATCATTAACAGTCCAGTTTATCACGAGAGTGACGCCTTAGGCCATTTGACCACCAAAGTGGATATTATTAGTAGTAGTCGTAATAAATTTTTCCAATGGTGGTTGAAGTCCAGCTTCAAACATATAGCAATAGTTCGGGATTAGATGTAATAATAGTGTTAATAATTTAATATTGTACGTTTGGGGAGGGATTAGCCAGTACTAATGTACCGTTGTCCAGGGGACGCCCAAATGTACTTATCATACATATATACATACATACATACATACATACATACATACATGCATACATACATACATACATACATATATACATACATACATACATATATACATACATACATATATACATACATACATACATATATACATACATACATATATACATACATACATACATATATGCACACATACATACATATATACATACATACATACATACATACATACATACATACATACATACATACATACATACATACATACATACATACATACATACATACATACATACATCCACTTCAACAACATCAACACAAGTCATACACGCACTTTTATTCTTAGAATTCTTAAGTGTTTCTCTTTTTCGCACATTTGTATAAATCATTTAGCCACGTCTTACATGGCCTACATATTTATTTTAATTCTCACACTCTACTTTCATTTATTTGCTTGGTTGCTCGATCCACATATTCACGCAAAACTATTATCAATTATTAGTATGTATGGGGTGTGGATATTCGTAGATTCTTCGTTCACAGCCTCTTGTTTGGTTTTATAGGAAAAATATTTGTATATCATAAATGAAACAAACATGGGATATTAAGGGCTAGTAAGAAATGGAGAATGGAAATATTCACAAGTCAAATTGACACACCCAGCTCACTGAACTAATTAATAAGTAAAACATTTAACACACGATACAATAATATGTGAACCCAAAGAGTGTTATACACACCAATATCAATATTTACATCTCACAGGTCACATGAGTTTCTCTTGCACTGCATGCTCCCCAGTCCAAATATCCAGCCGAACTCCCTAGTTGTCCAGTCTAATAATATCCTGTACCAGTCCCTGTCCTGTGGACTGACCCGTGGAGCTCCAGGGGATACCATACACACACCATAAACTGACACTACCATTCACCAATCCTGAATCATTATATCTTTGTGAACACGTCATTCGGACACACTCAACTCAACTGATTGCAGCCAAGTCTGCACAAAGTACTCCTATATTAAACTGAATGGACTGAAAAGAATGTACAGCTTGGACTGTCTTAATAGTTTAGGCCACTAGATTACGGTGGGCAGGAAGTTCAGCGCAAATGGGATAGAACCACTGGGAATACCTAGACGCAGATGGGAGGATACAATCATAATGGACCTGAAAGAGATATGGTCTATTGATGTAGACTGGATATAGCTAGTTCTAGATAGAAATAGATGGTTTAATTATGTGAATGCATCAAGGACCTTTCTAGTTTATAATACTATCGAGTAAGTACCTGTACCGTCTTCAAAATATTATAAAATTACCACATTAAGGGAAAGAAGTTTTTCTTTATAGAGGTATAAAGTAAGTAAGGGTAGGCTACTCAAATTGTGGGTGTTCAACAAACGGAAACCACAATATTAATACACCGAAACTTATATACAACATAAAGTGCTGTAAACACTATAAAGATTTTGTAGGAGAAAAATAAGTTGTCCATAGTTTTGCCAAAATATATATTTATTATTTTAACTTTACAAACCGTTTAAAGTCAATAAACACCCATTTCACAAAGTATATTTTAGAGAGGTTATAGTAATATTAATGAACATTTTATATCCATATGTTCGGTTATGACCATATTTAAAACTGTTTTTATTTTTCTGAAGAAGGCTAAATTACTTACCATTTATCTAAATTTCTAAACTGCAACATTTCACATACAATGTCGTTTAAAATGAGTTAATATTATGTTTTTGAACATATAATTTTTTTATTTGTAAAACTTTAAAGTGAAAAATTTTCATTGCAATGTATTCACCCTTCACTTTTATTTTGGTGCGAAACATATATCTTAGAAAAACAAATATTCCAAGAGGTCAGAAATTTTTCAAATTTTTCTGTTTCTGAGCTCAAGTAAGCAGTACCTATAATGTGGTTGAGTGGTTGAGTAATTTCACAATTTTCACTAATATTTAATACAGCTTATCAGCCATTTGGTATAGCTGTCATTTCACCTGGCCATGAGTCTAGGGGTACCGACCTCGGTTCTCGGCTGGTAGGTCTTTTTCACGAAAGGGGGATTACCCCAACAATCACCAGGTTTTGGTTAGTCAGGCTTAAGTTAGGTTAAATATTTCCACTAGTTCCATACACTCATACTCAGTATCGCCCTCATATTCACTATCATCATCACCTCATCTCATTAGGACACGGAAAGAGCCTCCATGGAAAGGATGTACGATTAGTACATTCTCTTAAGGTCAAAGTTCAAATCTGTACCGGGTGGTTAATCCAGAATCATTTGATCGTAATTCAATAATTCTTTTCTCTGTCCTACTATTGTTATTAAATTCTGATAGCCCAGATAAGTAATAAGATCCATTACAAACATTTAATTTAAAAATTGCAGACTGGTAAAAACCTTTTTAGTAAAATGTTAACCAATCAAATAAAATATTTGGTAAGACATGTAATCATGACAAGTTTTCTTTTATAATTTCAACACAACGTCTTACTACCCATTCAGAGTATACGCATGAGGTAATAACTACGCTAATATGTAATGGATGAGTAAAGTTGAGCTTACAGTAAGTGTGCCCGCATTTGCGTGAAAGGAGAATAGAAATCCATTTAGGGAAAACCACCCTCCGTAATCCGAGTCACTATCTCACCGTCATGAGCAGTGCAGTTGCTAAAGTGATGACATAGACCATTCGACCATCTAAGTGGGTAGCTTTCTTTTGAAAAGATTGATTATGATCCTGGTAATCATCCTAAACAACTTCTAGCCACTGGCTGGGTCTGTTTGGAACATAAGCCTCTTCACTGCCTCCTTTCCTTCCTCTAACTTGTCCCAGTCCTCTCCTCTCTCTTCAAACTCCTCCTTACTCCCTTCAACCACCTGTCCCTTGGTCTTCCTATCTGCCTCCTACCCCCAACTCCATATCCAACATCCTCCTTACCCTCTCCATTCTTCTCACATGGTCATACCCCCTTAGTCGTGCCTTCGCTATCCCGTCCCGGCTCTTCCTTTATTATTATTATTATTCTCTCATTTCTCATCCTGTCAAATTTTGTCACACTGATCCTACTTCTCGGAAATCTCATTTCACTCGCCTGCATTCTGCTTCCATCCTGTTCCTTCATTACCTAGGTTTTTGCAGTGTACGTCACTATTGGTAGGTAATAGACATTGTAGATCACTCCTTTGCACTCCTTGCTCCAAATGAGGATTTTCACACTTCTAAAAAATACCTCTGCCTGCTAATGATAAAATAAATTTGGTAAAATTCTATATTTCTCTAATATCACTATTGTTGAACGGTGAAAGTCTTAATAATCTATTTTCGTATGTCTTCTAAATATTCAGGATTTTTCAACTGTTCACGCAGCACTTAACTCACCGCTCTCTTTTTCTCTCCTATATATACATATAATTTTGTATTTCACTTACCGATATTTTTTTTTTCTAAAATGCAAATCGCTCAGTTAAAGTGGTATTTGTGAAACAGCAGGTGTCGTGTGTGAGCCGGCCCAGGGGTACGACTCAAGTTGGCCACCTTGGCTAAGCTCCGGGGTGCTACACGTGGAAGCCATGAGGGGTTTGTGAGGGAAGGGTGGGGCGAGGTCTGTTCAGGAATTCTTCTCGCACATAACTTTACCTACACTCTTCGTGTCCTATTAAAATCTCTCCCGCGATTGTTTTCTACGCAGCATCAACTTCCTTCAGTTTCTGAGTGGAAGGGAGGGGGGAGGGACGTTGAAGTCCTAACATTGAAGATTCTTTCAAATTCTTTCAATTTATATAAATATATATATATTATTAACTTCCTGTATTGAAATGTTCCATTCTGCCTAAATACATTAAACGACTCACTAAACGATTTATACTTACAAAAAACATTATAAAATTTAGTTATTTTATCACCCGCTTCGGCAGATGCATGGTCTAATGTGCTAATCTCACATTAGACTAGACTGCCGATGTGGTGGAGATAGAGGTTTTAATCTCGGTTGTTTGTACTGAGGGCAGTTTTTATAAAATGGTTTTCAACTCTCCATCCACGCAAATCCAGGTACAATTATTCTAAATATAACCTTCCTAATACCAAAAATCATAGTACATAAGCGTATAGCCCAAGACACAGTGCTAGATAAACAGTTGTTTCATTGATTTAAGAATGCACTCTGCATTTTGAAAAATATTGTAGCTCATCGCTCATCCACTTAACCTAGGAGAACACACAAATCACAATTCAATCAAGAATCTTTATAGCATATCAATTACAAATACCTTTAATACATAATATTGCTATGATATCTAGAATCGATCTAAAGACTTAAAGCTCTCGACCATGTGGGGATGTGTAACAATAATTCACGGCTATGTACGATATGTTATGAATATTCTGAGAGCACCAAAACCAAACAACAAAATCGATCCACGTGTTTGATGACATATTATTTAGAGTGTATCAAGATCTCATTTTGTATTATGAGTACGCACAGTACAAATTATACTCAACTGTTTGACACCATTTCATATTAATGTTTGTCTTGATTTATTTATTACTGAATGTTATATATTGAGGGTAAAATATACTTGTATTTGGTGCGTCCACATCCTCAGGTTGTTACCCCCCCTTTTATTTATATCCCAAATCAAAGTCAGGTTGGTAGCAAGAGAGCTTATTTATTTATTAACAATAATAGCAACAAAACTCGATGAGTAGAGAGTGGGACAAGCCCAGCGTTAGGCGCACAAACAATAATAAACGATACACAATGAAATAATGGGGGATGACCCCAAGTAAAAGATGGCCGCCAAGAGGACCCACAAACAATTAAATC
>CABFOW010000646.1:50698-77675 GCA_902141385.1 Timema californicum
GGGGGGGGGGGGGGGGGGGGGTTCTCCTAGGATGTTAGACTTGAGTTGAAAGTATATTTTGTAAACCAGATTAGAGGTTTATAACTGTTAAAAGCCTTATATGCCACATGGTTACCAACATTTTAATCTAATGCGAATTTCTAATGCTGAGAAGTATTTTAAGGCAATTGGCACATTTCATTTGTCATCGAAATTCAGAGCCGTGGGAACAAACGGTTATCTTAAAGAGTTTTTAATGTTTTGCAATTTTCTTTTCGGAAGTGGTTTGTTCAAGAACAGAAGCATGTTGATTAAGTGATACTTTTTATATAGACACTTCCTCTATAATTTTAACAGTGATCAAATATTAATAAAATTGAAATTTTTCAATAAAAAACTGTTGGATTCATAACAAAAAATAAGAAAATGGAACACCTAATAAACATTATACATTATCTTAGAAGGGGTGTTGAAAATATTAACATAAAAATTTCCCTCGTTCTCGAGAAAACTGATATTTTCAAATGTACATTTTTCCCCCGCAAGATCTGTCCGGTAGCTAGTGCCATCTACTATTTCCGTGATCCATCTGTTCTTGTTGGCGCGGAAGGATACTTTGGTCGATTATGAAGCCACGCCACGCCTTTCACCCTTCCGTCCACAATCCCACAAAATAAATTTTAAACTTGCACTCGGCAGGGCCCAGGCCTTAGCGAATAAGTTAAATAATTGTCTTGGAGTTTTTGGTAATATGTTTATTGACATGTGTCTAAAAATTAAAGTATCATATTATTTAATAACTGTAAAATAAAATACATCTTGTAGTTTATTAATTAAAAATTTTACTTTAATGTATCAATTTTCTTCTTTAAAATCATTCATAAATATCTAGTTGTCTTTTAATCAAATATTTGGGCTAAACTCAAACCGTAGATGTGTTTTTAAGGCCTAATAAATCTAATCTAATTACCATTGTGTATAAAACGACTGTAGGAAAGTTAAATTATGTTTCAGAGTCATCTTGGTCAGTAAAATTGTTGCATTTATATTATGGTTAATAAATGGAATTATGTAAAAAGTGCTAGTACTTCTAATTATTTCACAAGCACGTTTATCTATTTCGGTGGTGGGATGTCAGTTGGTCCAAACCTTTTATAGTTCACCCGCCCCGCCCCCCTGATGGTTGAGCAATTTCTCAACCCCCTCCCCATAAATTAGAGGGAAGCTATATACATCTTTAAAAAAAGTTTTCTATTTCATGTAAATTCTTAATTTTATACTGGCGACAAATTGTTCAATAAATATTAAAAATTAGTGTTATGGTTGGCACTGTTTGTTTTCATTATTTCTTGATTATTTGGTGTTTTGTTTGTCATGGTACACCGCAATTCACATTCCACTTCAAGTCAATAAGGCTGTTTAGTTTTTATCAAAGTCAGAGTTGGTAACTCGGTGGCGTTGCATGTGACCACAATAGTTGATTAGGAGGAGTTTAGAAAGGGAGAGAGAGGTTAATCCGAGGGTTGAAAATGAGCATGTGCATGAACATGATCATATTACATTTTGGTTGGTCACCTCATTTTTTATAACTGTTAGGCAATGTTGCCAACACTGCCAGAAAAAGATACCTACATTACTTTGGAAAAGTGATTGATATAAATAATATATTTAATTCTTAGCTGATTTTTTAAATTATTTCCCAATTATTCCACGCTGTTCCCTCTCCAAGGGGGGTGCGTTCCTCATATTGGGAACCACCTGTGAAAGGCATCTCTATCACAGTAGACTAGGCTTCCGACCATGGGAATATCGGGACTATAATCCGGGTCGGGGGAAATGAGTATGGTATTTCCTTGTCTTACACTAAAATGTGGGTTCACTTCCTTTAAATTCAACCTTATTCATCCTTGACATACTAACGTAGTTAGTACATTTACTTACCATACAAATGGGTAGTAAGGCGTGGTGATAAAACGTGTACTTATTTTGCAGTTTAATAAAAGTGTTATTTCTAAATATGTTTTAATTTTATTTCAAATAAATAAAATTTTATTTAGAGTAAATATATTTTCATAATGTATGCAGATGCTCATGCTATATTCTAGAATTGTCACCGAAACAAAATTGTAAAAATAAATAAATTATTTTTGGCCATATTATTTACTATTTTAATTTTTTTTTAAATCACTATGCTCGCTAAGCTGGTAAGTTAAATTTAATACATGTAAAATGTATACTTGAGAGGGTTGGGTATTTCTTCAAAAATATTTTCAAATATGTTTTGAAAACCCTCCTGAAAATAATGTTCTTCAGCTCCTTTTTTACCCCTTGAAGCACGTCTCACCCCGACATGGTCTAAAGTGTCTGTGATAAACGTGCTCAATGGTTCTGAGGGGAGACCGTTTAGGGATAGAGAACCTTCTTTAGGTCTCGCTCGTTCGGAAGAACAGGAGAACATTCAAACTGATGGGAAGTTACGGACCCTTTTCATTCACAAAGGAAAAAAAACACAAGTAGAATATAAAATACTATCGAGGAAACCAAAAGCGATTTAAATAACTCTAACATCATTTCATATTCACTTTCTTATATTAAATTTTGAGCAAATTTACGATTACGCCAATCTTATCAATTGACTAGCGGAAAAATTATGAATGAGAAGAATTTTTAAGAATGTAGACACTACCATTTGGCTAGAATAAAGGAACTGATACTCCCTCAGTGCTTAATTTGGGGTTGAATCTCAACCTCGTTGGGGCTTTACTGTGTTTATATGATTACTATTTCGTCCAATTTGAATGTTTAATGGTGTCTAACTATAACCATGAATGTTTAGTTCAATTTTACAGTGAAATGCTACTGATTTAGAAGTATTATGGATATTTACTCTGATTTCACAGTGTAATTGCGTTTGACTGTACAAGTACAATGCATGATTAGTCCAATTTGACCTATGATGGGACATGACTGTACTGGTATTGTGAAAGTTTGGTACAATCTGACAGTGTAAGTAGAACTAACTGAATAATGTCAGTGAGTGAAAATGCATCATGCCACTAATGTTAGTCTATCTTGAATGTACGCTGAAGTTTAGTTCAGTTCGCTCTGTTCTAGGCCTGAAATGAACGTCCAACGGAGTTGTTTCTCAACTGTCTGCTACAGCCCAGTTTTGTCTTCTCAGCAAAAAATACCACTTGAGTGTGAATGTTTGTAGTCAAGCACAAAGCTCAGCAGCTCGCCCCTACACAGAATATCCACCCAATTATTCTATGGGACTGTTGACCTTCTTGTCCCTTCATCTGTGTTCTTCTGTGCTTGTCAGTGTATCTTCTACCTCAGGTTTGTCCTCACTCAACTTCTTACCTAACTTCAGATCATTGTTTAGAAACTATTGTTCCATTTCAACGAAGTTTCTAGACATGTTCTCACACAGAGGTTTGCGTGAACATGGTTTAAACTACTTTTAAAATATAGATACAATCATATCTTGATTAACATGATCATTTCAATTAAAAATTAAACGGTCCGATGGCGAAGTGGTCAACGCAACTGATTACTAACATAGGAGTCCTGGGCTTGATTCCCGGTTGGTATGTTGGGTATTCTTCCCTAAAAGGGAGCTACCCCTATGGCTACCATGATTTGGTTAATTAAGTCTAAGTGTTTCCACTGGTCCCCCACCCTCATACTCACTATCACCCTCATCTCACCTCATCTCATCGGGACATGGAAAGAGCATCCATGGAAAGGATGTACGATTAGTGCATTCGGGCGTCCCCTGAGCAATGGTACATTAGTACTGGCTGATATTTACACTACTGGCGTACGAGTGCTGTATCCCAGATGCGCAATATTATATTAAATAATAGACTTTAACATTAATTAGTAGATATATTTTTAAGACGCACGATAGTAGGTTCTTTATTTCTAAATATGCATGTTACGTAGTCATCACTTAAATACAATCATTAAAATAAGTATTGAAATCGAAATTTAATTAATTGTAAACTAAATGAATTTATATGACAAAATTTATTTATCTTTTATTTTTATTGCTTTAGTGCTAATTAGAAATATTAAAATTAAAAGGTGCATTGCACATACTTTCTCTCGCTTTTATCTTAAAATCGATATTTACTAAATGTTCGTAAGATTTGTGGAGCAAAATAATAAGGCAATGTACATTTGTGTAGAAACACTACACCAAAGGTCATAAATAAAATAATACACACTTATGTATATACTTACTCTATGGCATAGTAACTAAAACACTGTTACAGAAAAATTGAGAAAAATAAATATCTTAGTTCAGCAAAGAACATAAGAATAAAATCCATTTTCAGACCTGAATTAAAAAGTATATATATTTTTTCTTGGATAAGAAATTATTGGTTTTATAGAGGTATACTTCAAATAGAATATTTTTACATTTAATAGTACTACAACTTTACAATGAGAAGTTAATTCGTATCTCAAATAGTCGTAGAGAAATTTTGAAAATTGGAAAACTTCCCTTAAGTAAAGTACCCCCAAAGTCCCTTTATCGGGAAAATAAGAGTTGCCATCTTATTTATAACAATAGATAGTGTATATTTATGAAATTTATTCAAAATCGTTATAGCTAGTTTTGAGAAAATATCTTTTTTTTTCTTTTTTGTCCATCACTAAACTACTCTAAAATTCAGGGCTGGAAATCTAATACCACAAAGCTCTCAGCGGGACATTATGGAAATTGTGGATACCAATTTTTAGCCCAATCTCTAAAATAGTTTCTGTTCTAGACCGATGTACAAACAGACGGACGGACAGAGAGACAGTATTGCAAAATAACACTTTTTCTGTTTCAGGGGGTCATGAAACATCGACATTTATCAAAATCTTGATTTAGATTTTTTTTAAAGATCACAATACTTTCTCTCCGGGGGTGTCGAAATCAAGAAATAACATATTCGTAAAAATCATCGGAGATATTAATTAAAATTAACTCACTAGAGAAGGTAGGTTTTAAATTAATAGTCACCTAGAATGGTAACCATCATTTAAATTTTCATAATCTCAATGTTTTGATTCATAAAAAATATTGGCATTTTTTAACAAACATTGATTCATTTTTGTTTTATGTATATTAATTAGCATTAACTCTAATAAATACAGTCATGATATTTTAAACAAGCCAACAAATAAGAACATTAATATTTCTACAAATTAACCTGACACAGTTTCGGTAACTTCACTCATTTATAAAATGTAGTATTTATATTAAAAATTATAAGTCCAAACGCACTCGAAAGTAGTAAATATGTGTCATCTCTTTAGTTTTAATACAAAGTAGAAATACAAAATGCAATGTTTTATAAACAATTTGAATTTTTTTTAAAAATAGTTATAAATATTATTATATTCATAATAGATTTTATTGGTAGGAGTTTATCAAAGCAAACGACTTGGTAAGACCCTCTAAGCCAAGCTGACACATGGTAGCCCTTGGTCAAAATGTTGATCAAGGGAGACCTCCATATTTTCTTCCAATTCATCCTGGAATGGACAACCTCACACAAACACAACATCACTGAATGTCATAGTGTACATCATTATCATAATTATATGAAGGAACACTGGAATTTTATAAGAAATCAAGCAGATACAAATACAATAAATCGATTTAAATTATTTAATTTAAAATCATATTTAAGTATACATTGTAAGTAAATCACCAGACCCTCCTAGGCCATTTGGCTAAACACTGCTGAGCAAAGACCTGGTGGCGAGCGTCCATTGAATGGAACAATATAATTAACAATAGTCATAAACATATTCATTAATTACTACAGTCGAGCAATATAAGATTAAAAAATCACAATAATTTTCTGGGAAATCCAAACAAATTGTATCAAAGCTATGGACTTATTCCCAAAAGGGACATATTCCGTGCAAGCAACACACTTAAATGTGAAGGAGATATATTTTACTGAAAGGCCATTCATAGCTGACAATAGCAGTGTCTTTTCTCCATGGCGATTGAGTAGCATGGCCCTAATTGGGAATTTCTCAACTACGCTTATTAAGTAAGAGTTTTAATAGTCCATACTTGGACATACTATATCCGAGAGGTAATAATAATACACAGCAGATAAATCCACCTAAGCTTAGTCCTTGCACAGAAAGTGCGAGACAATAGACAATTGGACTGAGCTATCAATAATAGCCTTATAGGAATATTCCCCACTGTCGTAAGTCATAAAAGTGATCAAAGCCACCTCAATAAATAAAGGTGGAAGCATTCTGCTATAAAACAAAATGTAGTTACTTGTCCTCAAATGTTACAAGGTATAATACAGAATTTTAATTCTTAATTTTACATAATCAGATTCTAAAAAAATGAGATTCTGGCCCCTATCGAACAGCGATTACATGACTTCCACCAGGATGCATAACATATTGAACCATAAATTGTAATGTGTAGTCAGAGGCAAACATGTTATAGTGCAAGATATTAGACTTAGTATGCTACAAAAATACAATACACAGGTAATAGTAGTATTTCAAAAACTTGAGGCAATAATATAAGACCGGAGAGTAGGCTACTCCTAAAAAAATTACAAGTCTAAATGATTAATTGACATTAATGATTCGATGGGAAAAGTGCTAGCCATTAAACTGAATATAATTTCTAAAATAACCCAATACATTAAAGTAGACGTCTAACGTACAGATATAACCAAGATTGAGACTTATTGATCCCTAAATGGTTCACTACACCTCGTCAGCGAGACAACCAATACCGTCAAAGATATCTGAGAGGGGATGAGTAGCAGTAAGAATATAATCATCATATATCAACGTGTTCTTATGTCAGTGATTGAATAATAAGTTTCATTTTGAGGCTCTAGCATCAACATTTGTATGAGTGAAATAGCGTGCTAAGGAGGAGAAGTGAAGGAGCACTCATGTTTGCCCCTACGACGTTCTCGTCCAGTAGAGTAGCGAGATACCATCACGTGATGTCTGCTTACCTCGGTAAGAAGGGTTGACTGGAGTGGGGAGCATCATGCGCTTGTACGCAGCGTTCCTTCTTTCTCTTCAAGTTGTCGTTGACGTTGTGATTCCAATTTAATTTGAGTGGGCCTTTTGAAAATGCAACTGGGCCCGTGAGTTGCACTAAAATTGTGCATGCAAACTAAAATGTGGGTAATACAAGCTGAGATCATGGTAAGTAGAAACATATTGTCAGCAGTGTTTATTGGATGGTTTATAGGCTAGATATTTAGAAATTGAGAATTAAAGTGTTGTGAAGTGTTCAAGGCTTTTAGTCCGTCACAAGGCGTGTCTAGCTCGTTTGTCTATAAGGGTCACATTGGGTATTGAAAATACATAGGGATCCACATTTCCTATACTCGTATCTCAATAGTCACCTAACAAAGTAAAAATAATTACAGCTCATTACCCTATTATTAAAAAACGGAAAAGGGCAGGAGGACCCTATTTAGATAGACCAGCAAGGCTCGCACTATAATTTGAACAGAAATTTGAAACTTTTTATTTGCACTAATGACGTGATTGTTAGTCTTTAAATTTTGTTTCGAAGTCACTTTCATAATACTGTTTATAAATGTATGTATATTCGTAAGCTAAGTTCTGTTGAGTGTTTGGTTCCTTTTTATATAAGAAAATTGTTAACATACGTGATTTATGCCTAAAATCGCGAATATATTGTGTGTAAATTCAACAACTATTTAACATTGAGTGTTGTCGAAGAAAGAGTACAAAGTATTTTGTGAACGCACCCCAAACGCCAGATTTCCTCAAACTATGTAAAATCCTTAGAAATCGCTATCTCATCTGTTGTACGATATTTATGAACAGAAAAATAGTGTTGCATTATATTTTTGTTCATCATAAGGTCGATAGTCCGCACAAAATTAGTGTTAGTGCCGCATTTTTGACATGCCTACTCCAAGCCTTATGTATGAGACACGGGGGTACACCACTTGTTTTACGTGCTTATCGTTCACCAACTCATCTCTCGGCTCGCGCGAGGTTTGGGAGTAACAAGGAAAAGAAAACACCTGCGATATGACAGAAATGTGTGACGTGAATTCGTATTTAAATGATTACTCGACATTTTACGCGGTGACGATGGGGGACCAAGAGATAAAGTTTCTTGGTAATAACTACAGTATGTCCCTTTTATGACAGAATGAAGGTTTGTGCACAATGCTTATCTGGGAAGACATTCTAAAATGGTCAAAAACGGCTTCTTAAATGCAGTTTTTATCCAAATATAATTTAATATTGTAACAATGTTCAGTATTAGGAACTTATATTAACTTTTTATATTTAATCAGAAATGATCCACGTGCAATAAGACGTGTTCGTTTAAACTTACGATTTCCAGCCGACTGTATCACAGAATGAATATCATAAAATGTAATGACAAATTCTAATAAAATTGTAAATATTATATTAATGCTAAAATTTTAAAGCATTAAAATTTATTAAATAGTCAAAGCGAGTACCTTAGATATTATTTATTTCATTAAATTAAAGTTAAAACATTGAATGATGGATTAAATAGCAAAGATATTGTATTTGTTAAAAATGGTTATAGCCGCATCTAAATATCATATTGTTTAAATTGAAAAATGACACCTGGACATGAGAATTGAACCTGGGACATTTGACTTATCACGCCAAAGTATTAACCATTGAGCTATCCAGGAACTGTCCCGTCCAAACGTCCATCACAGATTCTGCCTTAAAATATGTGCGGAGAATGTCTCGGAGACTGGTACGACTCCTGGATCGCTCAATAGTTAGAGAATTGGCATACTATTTCAATATTCCCGGGTTCGATTCCCCTGTCCAGGTGTCATTTTTCAAAATAAAGAATAAAAACATTGAACGAACACCTTGAGAGTAAATAAGACAAATAATTCGTATATATGTTTAAATAAAAACTAACATAATCATTTTAATATTGGTTTGAAACTTGTTGTATTTTGCTAGCCAAGATATTATTATTCGGTTCATAGCTCATCTTCAACAATACAGAAGATGCATTTTAACAGTTAGAAGACATTCTAAAATGGTCAAAAACGGCTTCTTAAATGCAGTTTTTATCCAAATATAATTTAATATTGTAACAATGTTCAGTATTAGGAACTTATATTAACTTTTTATATTTAATCAGAAATGATCCACGTGCAATAAGACGTGTTCGTTTAAACTTACGATTTCCAGCCGACTGTATCACAGAATGAATATCATAAAATGTAATGACAAATTCTAATAAAATTGTAAATATTATATTAATGCTAAAATTTTAAAGCATTAAAATTTATTAAATAGTCAAAGCGAGTACCTTAGATATTATTTATTTCATTAAATTAAAGTTAAAACATTGAATGATGGATTAAATAGCAAAGATATTGTATTTGTTAAAAATGGTTATAGCCGCATCTAAATATCATATTGTTTAAATTGAAAAATGACACCTGGACATGAGAATTGAACCTGGGACATTTGACTTATCACGCCAAAGTATTAACCATTGAGCTATCCAGGAACTGTCCCGTCCAAACGTCCATCACAGATTCTGCCTTAAAATATGTGCGGAGAATGTCTCGGAGACTGGTACGACTCCTGGATCGCTCAATAGTTAGAGAATTGGCATACTATTTCAATATTCCCGGGTTCGATTCCCCTGTCCAGGTGTCATTTTTCAAAATAAAGAATAAAAACATTGAACGAACACCTTGAGAGTAAATAAGACAAATAATTCGTATATATGTTTAAATAAAAACTAACATAATCATTTTAATATTGGTTTGAAACTTGTTGTATTTTGCTAGCCAAGATATTATTATTCGGTTCATAGCTCATCTTCAACAATACAGAAGATGCATTTTAACAGTTAATTCTACAAATATCATCGTGACATGGAAAATTCATGGCTATTGAGATACTATTGATTTCAAACAATTTTACCACGTTGATATAAGTTTTATTAACATTTGGTTTAAAATAGCGTACCGCTCAATGGAACGCGTGCCATAGATTTGACATCCCTGTTATTGAAGTTATTTGAAGCTGTCTTTCTTTAACAAATTTTTAAATATTGGAGGCCTCTAGAAAATATTTTGAGTATTTCGTTCCTTGAATCTAAAACAAAACAATTTTTTTTAATAAGCTATATAAAGAGGTCCTCCTATAGACATTTTAATTTATGGCAATGTTTTCAGTGTTACAATACTATTTAAAGCTGCCCCGTTTGACGGTAATCAATAATTAACATGAAACGTCGTGACATTTCTAATTTGGGGGCAAGTGTGATATGATAAATGTAACGCCACCTGTCGTATCACGTAAAACTATTAGACCATGATACGAGTCTCTCATCCAGGCAGGTAATATCGACAAATGTGTCCATCATCAAATAATTTGAACTTTTCCATATGGTGGAGTTTGAAAGAGACCGGTTCGTGGGAAAATATCCGTGCACCCCCTCTGGCCTCAATATATGCAGAACAGTGGAGAATACATTCGAGTGAAACTAATGTTTTCAAAAGTTCTATCATGTGTTACGAATAAAGGGATATAATCTAAACAATATATAATATCAGATATAAATAGTTCACCGGTACTCTATGGTTTACTTTAAAAAACATAAGAAAAATAGTTTTAGAAATTGTGTGTTTTAGAAATGTACTATCTTAATAATACATTTATTTTCACTTAAATGTCAGATAGAAGCAAATAGTAGGATTGAACCCCGGGCCCCCAGAATATAAGTCCTACACCTTACCCCTAGAACACCAGGTCACCAACAAATTTATTGTTTGATCAAATATGTTATAATCTATTATTTTATCACGTCTTACTACCCGTTTGATTTGTATGCATTTTATACTAATCACGCTAATGTGTTAGGGATGAGCGAGATTGAATTTAAAGGTAATGTATCCGTGTTTGCATGACGGGAGAGGGAAAAACCATTTAGTTAAAAGCCACCTTGAATAAACCCGAACAGGATTTGAGCCGCGATCTCCCAGTCTATTATAAAAATGGCCCCTTGCTGTAAATTCAGATGTTCACCTAAAAACAAAAGAAGAACTGAAACTTGGCCACGTGACTAGCTCTAAACATATCACAAGCCTTATGGGTGCTATCTGTTCAACTCGACCTAAAATAACTTCATCTTGTATTTTCCAGCATGACATCATCTTGGGAGACCCAATCGAATTTCAAAACCAACCAACTTAGTCAGTACGTATGCGCCACAAAGCGAGGCACTACCAAGACTCTTCACACCAAACTAACAGAGAACTACAAGGTGAGGCACTACCAAGACTCTTCACACCAAGCTAGCAAAGAACTACAAGGTGAGGCACTACCAAGACTCTTCACACCAAGATAGCAAAGAACTACAAGGTGAGGCACTACCAAGACTTTTAACACCAAGCTACCAGAGAACTACAAGGCGAGGAACTACCAAGAATCTTCACAACAAACTAGCAGAGAACTACATACAATGCGAGGATATTTGAGCTAGCTTGTTAAGCTAGGGCTACACGGAGCCGACACGCACCGAACAGAATTTTCTAGATGGCTACAATAGCTGAATGTGATGGAAAACTCGAATGTATACGTGCGTCACTACACTCTTGCCACCTGCCACCTGCCATCGACAGTCGTGTTGTGGAATAAGAATGCTCAAAGTGTTTGATTTCGAGCTTCACTTCATAACGAACAAAAAAAATAAAATGTGTAACATATATTATGTGGCCCACATAGCGAAATGTTTGGAGACCACTGCCTTAGATTAACAATATAAGTAAGAGCACACGCTATATAAATAATTAATATTGCATAATCCAAATATAATTTCTCGAGCTGTATCCCGTGAACATGACTTGTCTGCACGATTCTTTGAACATTCAATCGACATTGTTTTGTCCTTACTTTATTGATATATTAGACCCTTTCCCCTTCCCCCGCTCCCCACATTATTATTTTCAACACACATATTGAAGAATCATCATAAACTCTATCTACCACCATAAAATATGAGTGACTATCGACATTTTTATGAAGAATAAATTAAATTTTCCAAATAAAATATAGCTTATGTTACTCGCTGATAATGTGGCTTTATATGGGTGAAATATTTTTTTAAATGGGTCTAGTAGTTTTTGAGTTTATCCATTACAAACAAAAAAAAACAAAAAATCAAATCTTTCCTCTTTATAATATTAGTGTAGATTATGTAAAGTTTTTGTAACTCATTTTTTAACGTGTAATACATTTATTTAGACTTGTCATCAACTTATGTTTTAGTCCAGTTAATGATGCTTTTTTAATTATATGTTAAATGATTCATATCTGATAAAATGTTGGTCACTAGAAGTAAATAGTAACCATACTTTTTGAATTATAGTTGTATTTAATACATCTACCAACTCAGTAACTGTCTTAATTCATTAAATTATTTTCTTTATATATCATTCTATCTAAGTCTTTTTTTCTTTAGCACCGCGCCTTACTTTATACCCTTATGTACTAGTTACGCTAATAGTTTTAAGGATTAAAATTATCTGAATGGAGAGAGAGTGGAAAACGAGGCCGGAGAAAACTCAGTACACCCGACTGAGATTTGAACCTCGAGCTCTCCATAATCACAGCCAATTAAATCATTCACTTAACAATCCTGGCTTCGATGGTAAAATATGTACTCCATCGATGTGTGTACGGACTAAACGTCAATATCATCTAGCTCTGTTTGTTTATTATGAGACGGTTAAGGTTTGAATCCAGGCTAGGTGCCCTGAGGATAGTTTCGTTATTTCCCCCAGTATTTCTCCAGACTAATCCGAGTTAGTTTCCTCCAAAACACCTTATTCGTCCTTATCGTCTGCTTAGTTAATTATAAATATCGTTGATGGCTAGTAAGACTTGGTGTGGAAATATAGCTATATGCTTCTTGTGAAACTATTGCTATATGCTTCTTATGACACCATTGTTATTTACTGCTTGTGATACTATTGCTATATACTGCTTGTGATACTATTGCTATATAATGCTTGTGATAACATTGCTATATACTTCTTGTGATACTATTGCTATATACTGCTTGTGATACTATTGCTATATACTGATTGTGATACTATTGCTATATACTGCTTGTGATACTATTGCTATGTACTGCTTGTGATAACATTGATATATACTTCTTGTGATACTATTGATATATACTTCTTGTGATACTATTGCTATATACTGCTTGTGATACTACTGCTATATACTGCTTGTGATACTATTGCTATATACTGCTTGTGATACTATTGCTATGTACTGCTTGTGATAACATTGATATATACTTCTTGTGATACTATTGCTATATACTGCTTGTGATACTATTGCTATATACTGCTTGTGATACTATTGCTATATACTGCTTGTGATATCATTGCTATATACTGCTTGTGATATCATTGCTATATACTGCTTGTGATACCATTGCTATATACTGCTTGTAGTATAATTGCAAGCAAGTATCTGTTCAAGCCCTCTAATAAAGTGGAGGACCAAGCAATTAAATGTATTTATTTTGATAGATTCGTAAAAATCCAAAGCAATGTAAGCTTATTTTCACCAGTTTTGAGAGATGTGTTGTTTAAATAAAGCATGTATTTAAACATGAATGAGAAATTCACAGCAGTCACTGAGAAGTATAAGTAATTATAAACTTTAAGCTTCTATTAACAAAATTATGAGTCCAAAACAAGTACACCACAGTTTGTTTGAATGAAATGTAAATGATTAATTTATACACCCTCTCAAACTTAAGATAGATTTATTTCTTAAAAACAACCAATTTTCTTATCGCTACCCTATATATTTAGTAGTTATTTACCCTTTTGTTAAATATGTTAATAGAAATGTAGTTATTGTAAATTAAAAACATGTTTGAATGTTTTTTATAAATTTTGTTGTGTATATAAATTCTAAGACAGAAAAATTCAAATATTTTAAATTGTTGGTTTTTTGAGAGTTCAAAACAGAATCAAGTAATAATTCTTAAGTTTCCATGTAATCGTAATAAAACTATTCTCTTTAAGAAAACCAGATAGTGTGTATATTGTGCATGCGTGAAAATGCACTAGTAATTACCTGACATATGAAATATACACTTGATTATAAATATACCACTTATTTACTTTGCCATGAGCGATTCTAACACTCAGGAGTAATTAAGTTGTGTGAATAACTTTGTATTACTAATACGTACTAATTTATTCTATGGCTTTGATTACTCTAAATTTCTTCGCCGCATTGAAATAGTATGTCACCTATCTTTCTCTTGATATAGTTCTATCCAGTCCACCTCATTACACCCTATCCCTAACTTAATCTAGTTCTATTCAGTCCACCTTATTACACCCTATTCCTATCTTGAGCTAGTTCTATTCAGCCCAACTTATTACACCCTATCTCTATCTTGATCTAGGTCTATCCACTCCACCTCATTACACCCTATTCCTATCTTGAGCTAGTTCTATTCAGCCCAACTTATTACACTCTATCTCTATCTTGATCTAGGTCTATCCACTCCACCTCATTACACCCTATCCCTATCTTGATCTAGTTTGATCCAGCCCCCCTTATTACACCCTATACCTATCTTGATCTAGCTTTATCCAGCCCACCTCATTACACCCTATATCGTTCAGGTCCATTATAATGCTATCTTCCCATCTGAGTCTAGGTCTTCCTAATGGACTCTTCCCATTGATTTGTCAGTCAATACCCTAAACATGGTTCTAGATTCTCCCATTCGCACTGCAGCTCTTGCCCACCCTAATCTGCGAGATTTGACTACCCTAAGAGTTCCAGGTGATGATATGATTAAAGGGTATCTGGCTCATTGTCAAAACATGTTTAAAATATTATGCTTGTTTAGGCCTAACCTCATAACCAACAGTATGAGTGCCCAATAGTGTGGCGCACGAATACATTTATTAAAGCCCTTCTTTGTGCCAGTATAGTTGGCGTCATGTAACACTCATGTCGAACTTTTACCGTGTGCGTTCTGTTAAATAAGAACAGTGCGTTCCAAACTTCAAACTAAGTGTTTAATAGGTTATGGGCCCAGACACCCAACAATTGCGTAAATATCCACGTAATATTTCGTAAAAAGTGTCCGTCGGGTAATTCACAAATCCGTTTTGTGAATTCACGTTCGCGTTAGGAAGCAACGTGGTTCGCCATTTATTTATCGTTAGGTTCGCGCGATCAGCAAACATCGTGTGTTTGAGGTTATATAATCCGCGAGACCAAAATAGAAATAATGGCCGAAAAGTTTGACGTAGCACACGTAAATAAGTTCGACGGTAATAATTATCACCAATGGAAATTTCAAATGAAATGTGCCCTAAGGGCAAAAGGAGTCTTTGATGTTGCAAAAGGCGCCATAGAAAAGCCGGCAATAGACAAAGTGAAGGAACTAGAAAAGTGGAACAAAGACGACGCAATTGCTATGTTTACACTCACTACAGCTATGGAACTATCACAGATCACATTAGTTGAAAATTGTGATTCGTCCAAAGAAATGCTAGAGAAATTAGACTCTATCTTTGAGCAGAAATCAGAAATGAACAAAATGCTAGTCCACGAACGCTTTCATCAGTACAAGATGGACGCCAACGACTCCATTGCTCAGCATATTGCCAAGATAGAAAATCTCGCGCGACATGTGAGAGAGACTGGTGAAACACTCAGTAATGTTACTATAATGACCAAAATTCTTGGTAGTCTACCTCCCAAATTTAGAAACTTCAGACAAGCTTGGCTTTCACTAGACGAGGCTAGACAGACAATCCCAAATATGACGGCACGCCTGTTGGATGAAGAAGCCAGTCTCACATCAGCTGAACAATCGGAAAGTGCATTTTTATCCTCAACAAATTTAAAAAGTGATTTTAAAAGTTCTAATAATTCTCAAAAGTCCAATCAAAAACAAAGGAATAGATCAGGAAAACCAAGGGTAACTTGCTATAATTGCCAAAGAAAAGGACATTACGCAAGTGACTGTCGTGCACCTAAGAAACCCCGAGAAAACGGACAGCAAAACACTCACAGTGACCGTTCTCAACAGGGTCATTTTTCAGCATTCAGTGCAGAGCAGCAGGATGTTATACTAAAGTCAGCAATCGCCACCGAAGATAATTGGACATTGGACAGCGGTGCTTCTGCACATATGACTAATCGTCGTGATTATTTTTCTAAATTTGAAGAGACTGTAGACAATACGAGTGTCGTGCTTGGAAACAACCAAGGTCTTTCTGTGAAGGGAAGAGGAAGCATTAAAATAAAGAAATTTATCAGAGGTAATTGGTATGACTCCATCATCACAAATGTGTTGTATATTCCTGAACTAAGAAAAAGTCTTTTCTCTGAAGGTGTGATAACTGAAAAAGGGATGAAGATCCTTAAGGAAGATAGATATGCAGAAATTTACGAAAACGGGGAGCTAGTAGCAAGCGCGGTCCGTGAAACCAACAATCTGTATCGAATGTTATTCCGCACAGTGATCCCACATCAAGAAGTAGGCCTAAATTTCACCGCAAGTGGAAGTCTAAAATTGTGGCACGAGAGACTCGGACACATAAATAAGAGAACTCTGCGTGAAATGGTCACCAAAGGCTTGGTCGAAGGTGTAAATATTAATGACCTTGAAGATTTCTTCTGTGAGTCGTGTCAGTATGGTAAACAGCACAGGTTACCATTTTCGCCCTCAAAGCATGCCAAGGCCAAACCAGGCGAACTCATTTACAGTGACGTGTGTGGTCCAATGTCAACACCATCAGTTCAGGGTGCTAAATATTTTGTATTATTTAAGGATGACTGTTCAGGCTATCGTGTTGTATTTTTCATTAAGCACAAAGCGGATGTTGTTGTGTGTTTCAAAGATTTTGCAAACATGATAAAGAATAAATATGAATATTCTATTAAGACCCTACATACTGACAATGGGACAGAATACTGTAATCAGGAAATGAAAGAGTATATGTCAAAACATGGAATTGAGTTTGAAACAACGGCACCTTATACTCCTGAGCAAAATGGTAGAGCCGAACGTGACATGAGAACCATAATGGAAAGTGCACGTTCAATGTTATATGCAAAGGATATGCCAACATATTTATGGGCAGAGGCAGTAAACACAGCTGTTTATATTCTAAACAGGACTCCAACCTCTCAAGCACCAAACTCGACACCCTATGAAATATGGAGTGGAAAAAGGCCTGTAATGTCACATTTAAGAATCTTTGGAAGTGAGGCATACATGCATGTACCAAAGGAACTGCGAAACAAACTGGCGCCAAAGAGCAAGAAACTCATCCTTGTGGGATATGATAGAAACTCAACCAACTATCGTTTGCTGGATCAAAGTACACAGAAAATTACAGTCTCAAGAAATGTGATTTTCAATGAAAATTCAAGTAGTTTCATTCCTAAAAGAAACACTGTAGTCCCAGTAGTGATAGAAAACACACATTCTGTTCAAAGAATTCAGCAGGAGGACGCAGGCCCTCAACATTCCGAACAGAACGACGAAGAACCCAGGCACATTAAAGCAAATTACGAGCTGCGACCAAGAGATGTCATCAGGCCTCCCAAACGCTATGAAGCTAACCTAGTGGAAATAGATGTACCTCAGACCTATGAGGAAGCAATGAAGAGTCCTGATGCAGGGCAGTGGACTGAAGCAATCAAAGAAGAACTGGAAGCACTGGAAAAGAACAACACTTGGGTGCTAGTATCACTACCTCCTGGTAAAAATCCAATAGGTTCAAAATGGGTTTTCAAAGTAAAACGCACCGGAGACGGAAACATTTCACGATATAAATCAAGACTGTGCGCTAAAGGTTTTGCACAGAAAGAAGGGGTCGACTATAATGACACATACTCTCCCACAACACGGTATGACTCTATACGAGTCCTACTCACTATCGCAGCTCAACAAAACTATGAAATAATGCAGTTTGATGTGAAAACAGCATTTTTATATGGTGAACTCAAAGAAGATATCTACATGCTTCCACCAGATGGAATCAATATAGACCAAAACCTTGTCTGCAAATTAAGAAAGTCACTATATGGCCTCAAACAATCATCGCGTTGCTGGAACGAAAAGTTTGATGGTTTCCTGAAAATGTTTGGATTCTGCCAAAGTACTGCAGATAAATGTGTTTATCGAGGGGATTTCAATAAATCGAAGGTTCTGCTTGCGTTATATGTTGATGACGGGCTGATCATGGCTGATAACAAAATGGCACTACAACTCGTACTCGATAAACTGAAGACAACCTTCGAAGTCACAATCGGTGAACCAAATTACTTTGTGGGTCTGGAAATAAAACGAAATAATGTGAACGGATCAATATTTCTACATCAAGCCAACTATATCAAACAAATAATCAAGAGATTCAATCTTGAAGACTCCAAGCCAATCAGTGTGCCTGCTGATCCACACACTCACTTGAGTTCAAACATAGGGGAAAATGAAGAAATAAAAGTACCCTATCGAGAAGCTGTTGGCAGCTTAATGTTTGCTGCAATAGTTAGTCGGCCAGACATTATGTACGCAGTTGGAAACGTGAGTAGATATTTGGCAAACTATGGACCAAGTCATTGGAATGCAGTCAAACGCATCTTAAAATATCTAAAAGACACATCCAGCTATGGCATTGAATTCACAAGGAGTGAGAATCCACCCCCATTAATTGGCTTCTCGGACTCTGACTTCGCAAACGATTTGGACACCCGACGCTCCACAACTGGATACCTCTTTCAATTGAGTAATGGTCCTATAACATGGGCTAGTCAACGTCAACAAACCGTTTCCCTTTCCACTACCGAAGCTGAGTACATTGCTGCATCAACTGCGGCCAAAGAAGTCATCTGGCTTAGACGTCTTCTACTTGACATTGGGGAAACAGTGGGAGAGGCCACAGTTCTAGCGGTTGATAATCAGAGTGCAATGCGCCTTGTGCGAAACCCAGAGTTCCACAAGAGAACCAAACACATAGACATACGTTACCACTTCATACGTGAGAAATATGAGAACGGTGAGATTGACATCAAGCATGTACCCTCTGAAGACCAGTTAGCAGATATACTAACCAAACCTCTTCCACGTGATCGTTTTCAGACACTCCGCGGTGCAATTGGAATGACAAGACTTGAGAGCTGATAAATGCTTTTCATTGACATTGATATGTATATAAAGCTGTTTATCATTTTTGTTTTGTTTTTGAAGCTAATTAGTAACTATACTTAAATAAGCCATATTTCTAACCATTTGCAAGACTGTAAACAAGCATTCATTTAGTGGGAGTGTCAAAACATGTTTAAAATATCATGCTTGTTTAGGCCTAACCTCATAACCAACAGTATGAGTGCACAATAGTGTGGCGCACGAATACATTTATTAAAGCCCTTCTTTGTGCCAGTGTAGTTGGCGTCATGTAACACTCATGTCGAACTTTTACCGTGTGCGTTCTGTTAAATAAGAACAGTGCGTTCCAAACTTAAAACTAAGTGTTTAATACTCATCATTATGTAGCATCCTCAACGCTCCACTAAATCCATATCTTGTTTGAACCAAATTTATTCCTAAGTACTTTGTATTATAACACTCTAAATTTATTCTGTTCATGTAACGTAAATTACAAGTTTCACAACCATAGAGAACATTCGGTAAATTATTATTTTGAATATTTAGAGTTATACTCTTGACAAAAAACGAGTTGTTAACAACTTACCAATTAATATCGTACATTTTTCGACTGGGAGCTCACGAATTTCTACGCTAAAGTCATTATTACTAGTTAAAATCCTTGTCTTTTAATATTGGTCGAAAATGTATGATAGTAAGTTTAACTAAGACGCAGGACGTAAAATCTCCACTAACATAACTTCTCGATCATCCTTGATTTCTAAGAACTCAAATAATTGGAATTTTTGTCAGCATAAAGTCCATCAAACTGTGAAATAGCGGGAATTAGAATTTCTTATTCTGCGACCCTCTTCCTTTGTATCCCTCTCTCCCTAGTCAACAATAATAAACATTGAAATAGTTGTGTAAACATAAGTAGAGGAACCAAACAATTATTTACTGTAACACAGCGTGTTCTTAAACTAACGGGAGTTTCATATTAGTTAAAATAATGAGATTGGGAGAGAAAAGGTAGAATTTAGAGAAAAAGTACTAGAATTTGTGTAGATAATAAGTGTAAATCACTAAAGAAAAACAAGCGTATAACCCGAACGGGTAATAAGACGTGGTGATAAATAAATAACTAAGGAAAAACCACCCTCAACACACCTAGACGAGATTTGAGCCCCATCCTCCCAATAACTGACAAACTGGACTATTTAAGCCCGACGTTTAATCGATGTGACCGTAGCTTTGGATAATTTATCTAACATATGGATAAATAACTCATGATTGTATAGCTTTATTTTCTTTACGTAAAGAAGTTGACTAGCCAGTATTAGCTTTTACGCCTAACTGCAATCACCTATACAAAAGACACACGTCTTGTTTGGTTTAGCGGCGACGGGGATGTCAGGGCTCGAGTCCTAGTTGAGTCTACTGAAGATGTTATTTTATAATTATTTACCGCGCTCCCTCTATGCCCATGAGGACACTCCTCTATTCTCTCTACCTTCATTATCACGTGAGTAAAATTCAATGTGGAGAGTCCGGGTGAGCAGTAAGACTATCGGCACAAAAACATTCCACCAGACCAGAGTTGTACCCAGTTTGTTGTATGGTATTTGTATCCAAGTATCTACAAAACAAGATCCTCTGACTTCATTCCAGGCAACGGATGACGTGTTAGATTTAAGGTCAGCATGAAGCCAATGCGAGTCAAGGTAAATATTTTGGAAGTTTTTAAAAGTAAAACAAAATTCACCAAAATAAACTAAATTTTAATTTGCTTAGTTTAATTCCATACATATATTAATGTCGACACCCCTTTTTTTTATAGCGCCTATAAATTAAATGACGTGACTTGCTAGACTTCAAAGTTAAAATAGCTGCCATTGTATTTTATCCCGCGGCGTTAGGAAATAAACGGCAATAAGAGTAATAAATAAAGAGTTCGTAACACAAAAATTAACCATGCATATGTCCTTTATAACAACAAACTAGAATTTGTAGCTAAATAAAGGTTCTGAAGTTAAGAGTTGATTACATTTAAAGAGAAAATCATGTTAAAGATTATTTTGTGTCCAAATTTGTTTGAAAAGTCAATTTGTTGTAACCTGGCATGATTTTTTACTAAAAGAACTCCATACCAGAATGGGTCTGCATAGTCTCAGGCATATTAATGTGTCATAATTATATTTAATCACATTGTTTGAAGAAGTCATACTAGATAAAAATAATGTATTTAATTTTGATATCCCGATTAGCTGATAATATGAATAACTTTGTCCAAGGGTAGTTTTACTAAATCTCGCTTCGAATGCCACATAGTCTAGCGTGCTACCCTAGCAGTAGACTAGACTGCCGATAATGGGGAGATAGAGGTTTGAATCTTGGTTGGGTATATTGAGGGTGGTTTTCCACTCTGTATACAAGCAAATGTGCGCACATATTTTCTAAATTTAGCCTTCCTCATCCTTAAAACTTCCATACTTTTAAAGTAGTTAGAGGATTACAATGGAGATAATTCTTTATATTACATCAGAGGTGTTTTTTTTTATTTCATTTTTCTGAGCTTTCTTCCATAGAAGATTATCGCCAACAATTGATATTGGATCTATATGACCACCTTTAAGGATTACAGTCTTTAACCCTGTCCAAGTGCCTTTATTAAATACAACTATTCTCTTAACATCAGGTGTTACTCGCATGAGCTCATCCTGGACTTACAAAAATAATTGGCACAAGAGCGTACTACTCGAATGGCTAGTAAGACGTGGTGCTAAAAAATGTTTATAATGGAAGACATATATTGGTTTTTATCTCTTTGTTCGTTCAAATTTTATGAAGGCTCTAAGGTTTTTCCTCTTCTTTATCCCTTTAGTACGAAGCATGACGCAGCTCATAATAGGAAGAGAGATTGATTGAAGTGTATAATTGATTGGACGTTGAGTGTGGTCAGCCTATATACCCCAGGGAGAGGGTTAGTACCAATTGTACCTTCACAAATGAGCGTCAGGAGAGAATTTGGTTTAATTCAATAAATCAGGTTGCAGGCAGCATCGCTTACATTCTGAGTAAAGCATCAACACGACAAGTTCGATGTCATTAAATGAAGATATTTTCATTTACTTCTATACAAATATTAGATTTAATAGCTTTATTTAAAATTAGATTAAGTATCCGGTGGTACCGTACCTGAGATTGTAGTTAATTAATCATAATCATGAACAGCTTACAGCCAATGGCTGGGTCTGTTAGGAACGTAAGTCTCTCCTCTCTCCTCTGTCTCTCCTAAAGTTTCAACCCCTCGTCCACGTCGAGGGAGACGGACAGTGGCACGAAGCAGGGGAGTGTCTGTGGGTGTGAATCACAGTGGGGAATATGTGGGCCTCGTCCACGTCGAGGGAGACGGACAGCGGCACGAAGCAGGGGAGCACCTGTTGGGACAATGTGTGCCTCGTGACCGCTTCGGTAGCTGCGAAGGCCCTGAAGGAACCTTGAAAAGTGATGGCTGGTAGGGCTCTGGTGAAATTACTATTGGCCTAGCAAGACATTAGTGGCTGGATGCATTTTGCTTTCAAAATATGAACACGAAGTCTCGGAAAGGATTGTAATTAATTAAAATACATAATACAAAATTTTAAACTACGGTTTGAGGTCCATATGTAATAATCATGTTCATGCACTGGGTCAAGTAAAATTATAAATATCAGACTTCTGCGTGCGGTAAATATCTCTAAACGCTCGTGACAGACAAACAAACTCTTTGGGGATACCTGTTTGATGAATTTAAATCTTATAGCACAGTCAAAAGTAGTTTTATACATAGCTTTCGGAAATTTTGAAATACCTCATTCCCCCACCTTCGCTTAGACATTTAAAATTTATTGGGGTATTTGGAGTGATTCTACCATACTTACGGCATTCTTTTAATTCTCCACATCTGCTAAAAGTATACATTGGTTTGAGCGCGAAACAAAACTACAAATATAGTGTCTCTTTGGGTTGAAATGTATTATGTAATAACTACTTTTTGGATTTGTAGTTGATTTGATGGTCAAGTCAGACAGAAATAAATGAATCACATTTTAAATAGGAGAATACATCATTGATCACATCGTTTAAGACAGGATATTTGAAAATATTATCAATTTTATTTTAATGGATTTTAATATAAAGAATATATCTTGTGGGATTAACCCTTTTAGTGCCACGCCTATTCCAGAATTCACGCGCAAACAATGCAAGAGGCCTGTTAGATTTTATATGTGAAGAATACAACAGCTATTTCCTCAATTTTGTTGGGGTTTGAAAGAAAATTAGCCAAACCTTTATTTATGAAGACATTATTTTTATTTTTCTATCATTTTAATCAGCATGTACTGTTCCTTAATAATAATGATTGAATACAATTTACTTAAAATTATTTGATTTCTAAATTTTAAATTTAATTTTAGATTTATTTTTCAAAACTAAAACTAACTAACATATTTAAAAATATATATACGTTTCACTATTATTTTGTTGTAGTGCATTTAGTTTTATACAAGGAAATAAAATTTTAAATATATATATGATTATAAATATGAATTACAGGAATTTTTATTTGACATTCCACACTAGATATTTTTGGCCCGTTATTTTATACACTATAGCAAGATTTATTATATTGTTTGCCTCATGAATAAATATTCAGGCATACACATACTAAACCCTTTTATAATTATAATTTAATCATTTTTAAATATTGTATAAATTTATAATATATTACGCCTATCTACTTACATTGGTAAGTAAATCTTTTCATTCACATGGCCAAACTAAAGTCAGAACAATTTTATCCGTACATTTGAAAACTGTTTACCAAACTATTAACATCAGTATGAATGTGAGCCACACGTGGGTTTACCATGCGGCTCGTACGTTAAATGGCATTGCACTTAACACATTGAGCACGTGACTGTGCGCCATTGTAAATGTACTAAACTCCCAGTTCCAACAACAACTATTTACAGTTGATATTTGTTGGCAACCTTATATAAAATAATAGAGGGAAGTGTTCTCTTTCCAGTGATATATGACACTACTACACTATCTATCAGGTAAAACAAGAACTATCTTAAATCTAGAGACCTCATCGGCTCTGGCATTTAAAACGGTAGTAGGCGGAGCCGATCTGTTCGGATCGTGGAACTAAAAGGGTTAACTCACGTCCAAGTCATATATATGCGAAATTTCAGCACAGTCGGTGCAGTGTGTTGGGCTTTATTAAGCAACACACAAACAAACACACAGACCAAATTTTATTTTTATATATTGGTAGAATTCTAGAGACTAGACTCATAAACATGTTTATTGTTTATAATGTATATTTTCAGTAACTTTATGGCATAAACTTTCAATACAAATCTGTACTTTCAATGGGTTATTTCAGCATCACTTGTTACTTACTACCCATCCGTGTTACAGGGATACTAATTACGATAATTTGTGAGAAATGAGGAAGATGTTATTTATATGAAGTGCACATGCATTTGCGTGGACGAAGAGTGGAAACTATTAATTAAAAATCAGCCTAATTACATACGACCTGGATTAAAACCCTGATCACCATGTCGTCATCAATCTTGTATATTGTGACAATGGCATGTTGGATTGAAGAAGGTTTCCTTTAAATGTCGATACATTAAGTTTTTATTTTGTATTTATATATTTTTATTATAATCAATTTTATAATTAAAATTTACAAGTTATACTAAATATCTCGTTATAGGGTAAGTGAGTGAATTATTTAAATAGTTTAGATTTTAAGGCAATTTAATTTTCAAAAATTTTAGTACATTTTTCAAAATTAAAATTATTTTATCTTAAAATGTGTTAAAAGTTGATTTATCTTATTTAAAGTGTAAATCGTAACTTAAATAGACACAATATTTGATGTCATGCCTGATAGTACAGGGCTAGGTCGAATCAATACAACATGTTTGGGAGGAAACAGCTAAAGGTAACTAACCACATGTTTTCCCAATAGGCAGCCATAGCTCTCTTCTGGGGATAGCAGGCCCGAGCTTGGAGGCTACTTAATTCGCCATGGAACGTACAAGTTTAGCAAAACTGTATCGCTGCGTTTGAGTTATTTATTCAAATTACATTACAGCTACTCAGCGAAACTTTTGGTAACAGTTTAACAGAAGGGATGCATCATCAACCAACTTCATCCATCTCTGAGTTTCAAAATGGCAATACGAAGGATCTGTTAAAGATGAAAAACCACAAGGAAGGCTAAAACCTGTTCGATGAGAAGAATATACCCCCTGCGTGCTAATTGTAGGCTTAATCCCCCGTAGTCCAATACGATCAACAGTCAATCAAGCTGCTGCTGTTAATCAGTCAAGGAGATCTGTTGGACCGATGATAAAAAAAAATTTAAAAGGTCATTTCCATGAAATTCCAGGTGTTCATTTATTCACAAATCAACCTAAAAAACACAAATCCAACAGCTGTAGAGTTCCGACAAATTTGATGAAAGAGAAGCCTGAAAAGCTAATATCATAGTCCTTTGAATAGTGCTAAAGTTATAGTCTGGCGTAATGTTTCATTTTTATGCATATTCAGAATTTATTTCTTTGCTGGGGATGAAGCTAAACTGGTTCTTCACCTCTTCCATCAAGTGATTTCAGGCGTGGGACGTGCCTTGTAAATTCTGTATTTCGGTTAATGTTCTTGGTGACATTATGACTCTTGTCTTACCTACGGAAAAGGCGCTACCTCATTGTAAGCCATGATGGGGGAATTCGTTTCAAAACTCTATTTATACCTAAATATTTCACATAATATTTATATTTATATTACTATGATTTTTATTCCGTTTCTTAACTGCATTTGATTTCTACTATTTTGATAGCTTGGACGTTTGGTGATTCTCGCTTTTTAAATATTCCTAACCATGCTCAGTTTAAAATACAGTAAGAGTTGTAAAAATAGTTTATGACCCCACTTTATTTTATAATAATAACTGTCCTAAGATTTTAGAAGTCATACATAGAGAATTTCACGTTTGTGGACGTATACAGTGCCAATCTGCAACTTACAATTGTAACATGATTTATTTCTTGGTGTTTTGATATTTATTATAGAGCAATAAAAAGATGAAATTTATTTTAGCAGAACTGAGGTTTGGACATTTTTGAAGTTGGAATGGTACTTTTGTTTCGTTGACTAAAAATGGGAAAAATCTCTGGCTAAAACACCAGAATTAATATATTAAAATTGTGTGGAAGTGGATTTACCGAATATATAGGTATATATATATATATTATAATATATATAAAATGTATATATAATATATTATATATTATATTATATAATATATATTATATATTATATATAATATATTATATTATATATACTAATATATATTATATATAATAATATATAGTATTATATTATATATATAATATATTTAATATATATAGTATTATATTATATATAATATTATATTATATATACAATATATTATATTATATATAATATTATATTATATATACAATATATTATATTATATTATATATTATATTATATATATAATATATTATATTATATATTATATTATATATAATATTATATTATAAATATATTATATTATATATATAATATATTATATATAATATTATATTATATATTATATTATAAATATATTATATATAGTATATATTATATTATATTATATATATTATATATATTATATTATATATATATTATATATTATATAATATA
>CABFOW010000646.1:77891-103581 GCA_902141385.1 Timema californicum
GTATTGAACCAGAGATTCCATTATTTAACATTTCAACGTTTCAAATTTTAGGTTGACTTACAAATTGACTATGGCTTACCAAGTAAGGACATTTCAACATTAATTAGAGAAAACCAAACTCAATTCTGTGCTTTATCTAAATGTATCGTAGTCACTCCGTTATGTGACTACCATAGATTGTTCTTTTAACACTTTTCTTCAGAATGACAATTTTGAATTTTTTAAATTTTTGACAGTTTATTTCGTGGAACGTAATCTTTATAGTTCTGCTAAAATAACAAAATATTTAATCTTAAAATATTAATCTTGTAAAACTAATGTAATTTTACCTAAAGCATGTTTGTAAGATTAACATTATAGTTAAGAAAAGCACCTCTAGGTAAGATTTTGGATGATAAAGAAATCTAAAGCAATTATATATAATTATGAATATACAATTTTTTTCTTTCAATAATTTTGTTGTACACTTTATTTATATTTTCAAGTGCATGTATAGCTTATGAATTTAATGAGCAATATTAAACAATTTAGAAATAAAAGGGAACAATGTGTCGGCTTGGTACTTATAGTTCCCTAGTATCTCCCAGTAGTCCCATTATCTAAGAAGGTGCCTATTCAAATTTACCGACTGAATATACTAATTATTTGAAAGGGCAAAAATGAATACAAGCTATTTTTAATTTAATTTAATTTAGCAATACGTCTTACTACCCGATTGGCTTATAAGCTTAAGTATTAATTAAGATAATGGATTAGGAATTGGGAAGGTTGAATTTAGAGGAAGTGAGCCTGCAGTTGCAGGGAGGGAGAGTGGAAAACCATTTAGGAAAATCCAACCCCATTTCACCCGAGCGAGACTCGAACCTCGATCTCCCCGTTCTCAGCAGTCTAGCTCAACTCGACAAGCGTGTTCGTCAACTTTACCACCGAAGCGGGCTACAATTTATTGAATATAGCTTAGTGTTAGTAGTACTTTGTAATTTTTTGGTGAGTTATATAAATACACTAAATTATATTTACATCAAATTTTGGTTTTAACTTATTTATTCGCGATAAATAATATTCTTAAGAATTTAAATATTGGTTTTGGTAACCAATTTTGTGGTCTTTCAACCAGGGATAATGTTTGTATCTATAAGTCCCTGGCTCTAGTCTCTTATGAGCTATGACAAGTAGTATGAGCTAGTTTATTTTAGTGCCGTATGAATCTAATATTAGTTTATAATAATAGTGATAATTATTGTGGTCCATATTGTGTGCGTTAGTGACTTACAATCGCAAACTATCCTGGAAGCTCATTTAAAGCTTGTATCAAGATATTATCTTTTAGTATTCACTCTGTTTAGAAGAGGGTAAAAAAAAGCTCTTTGAAGGTGCGCGGTGCTGGTCTTAGTAGCCAAAGTTTTGGTGGAAAGTGGAACGTCTCTGTAGGAACACGCGTGTTTTACAACACCAGTTCTCTAACACTGAAAGTCAACCATTATTATTACTGTATTTTCCGGTTCTAATCAATTTGATTTACTTTACATTATTTAAATGGATATTAAAATTATTTGGTCCTTCTGAAAATCCCTCTCCTTGCTATGATTATAATTGGACATTGCCATTTTTACTTCAAGCTTAAATTATATTTTGACCCTAGACTAGTGTAAGTCTTAGCCGAATATTTAAGTTTTCTCTAGTTTAAAACAGTCAATATAATAGTTTTGATCAAGATACCCTGGCTTATGAACAATGTTATCCTCACTCATTTGATCGACATCAGTCACATTCTCCCATTAGCACCCTCCCCCAAATCGATATGGAATATATAAATTATGTTTTTATTAGAAAGCATGCTGGTCATTCATATTAACAGTATTTATTTTCTGCAAGTAGTGTATTGTTTTTAAAATATTTAATTTTACTTATATATAATTTACTCATATTGTTATATTTTGAATTGTGTTTTGGATCTCAATACTTTTCTACACCAATGTTTTATTTCTGTAGATTTTATAGAGTGCAGTTTAACAATAAAAATCATTTTATTAGATCAAAACTTTAGGTTATAGTAGAAGGGCAACCACAACTTATAAATTATAAGAATCAAGTATCAGAAAATGGTTTTCTTCTGGATCGTGAACATTGAAATCAATTTTTCACAATAGTAAACAAAATTATTATTATCATTATTATTATAGGGCTAACAAAGGTCATATATACAAGTAAGGTATTAACGTAATACAATAATATTTCCTAACTCTTTTCATTATTTCCAAATGATAATGGTAGTGGTGATGCACTATAGCTGCCAACTACTTAGAGTGATGTAAAAATGATTTTCCAATCAATCATTATTGTAATGTATCAAAATATATATTTTTGTGTGTGATAAACGCACATGTATTACAAAACGGTGCCTTAGAAACATGCTTGGATATAAATAATTAATGTAAATTGTATAGCGTAATATCAAAATTGATATACACTTAAATTTTAATAATATTTATCTATTACCAAATATTATATCACGATAGCTTTTATGCACTGTAAATAAACAATAATAATAGTTTGTAATTCCAATTATTTTACTTTTATAGTTATATAAAAATTACGTCCATGCACTGATTCAAACAAAGAATTTTAAATCAAATGAATTTATTCTTATAATATAAATAACTAATGGTGTTAACGATAAAAACCATTATTAGTCAAACCTGGGAGAACAACTTAACGATTTGATAGTGATACACAAATATATTAACTATATAAGTTATTAAAAAAAAGCTGGAATCTTTTCGCTAGTATGGTTTCCAACCTTTTCGAATGTAACAGATCGCCCCATATTGCATTGCATCTCCTATCCTCAAACAAAGACAAGGGATACAAAATATCTCGTAATTTTAAAACGAACTTAATTGAATATTTACTCATCTGTTCTACTATGGAGATATGGCTTTAAGCATCAGAAAGACGAGGTTTAATGAATATTGACGATTGTTTGATAATGTCGGTAGTGTAAAGAGAGTGTAATGAAGGTTGAGTACTCACGTCCCAATTCCACGGGCCAGACTTGCTTGGTCTCAACGTGCCTGGGAATCTGAAAACAAACCTATAATATGCGTCTAAAGGATATTTGGATAACAGCTAGGTTTAGTGAACGTTTATTGGAGATGGGCGTAAATAGCATAGCAAGGTTTGGAAAGGATCCAAACCATAAAAAAGAGTATTTGGTGGAAAGTGTTTCTTAAGAACGTGCATCATAGCAGGTCCAACATAGCTCCCATGCAATCAAACTACTGTAATATGTTTAGAAAATGCATGCAATAAGAGGCCACGATGAATAACGTTTTCACGTTTGACTGACCTTAAAAATGGTATTGGTATTGCTATTTTTAGATCACTATAGCTTACTATCCAATCAGGTTATACGCATATATTGTAATATTACAGTAGGGACTCAATATCCGCGGGTAATACGTTCCTAGATCTACCGCGGATACGTGAAACCGCGGGTAATACAGAACTATTATACAACGTGATAGTCATATAACATACATAAATACGGTAAGGTTTGATTGATAAACTATTCAGAGGTAGACATTACCAACATTATAAACTACACAATAATAATATGTACTGTATACTACAGTGTACTTCCTATTCTTCATTCTTCTTGTTGCGACGATCAATGATGATGATGATAATGATGGTGATGGTGATGATTCAACTAATGTACATAATAGACGCGTTTGTGCTGATAATAGTACGGCTGGTTTTCGCTTGACGCGTGGTTTGAAACTTATAAACAATTTTGTCTTTAAATAAAAATAAATAAAATTGGGCAGTGGTAAACCATGGATACTGAATCAGAAGATACGGAAGCCCTACTGTATTCTAATGGGGTTAGGAATGAGGCAGTAAGAATTTTGTTTAGGGGTAATCTACCTACATTTGCGTGGAGGGAGTATGATAAATCATTTAAGAAAAAACACCCTTTGTGGACCCAAATGGGATTCAAACCCCCATCTCTCTGACATCAGAAGGCCACTAGAACACGAGAGTGACGCCTCATGGCAGTTTTCCACCAGACCGACAAATCTGAAACAAAACAGAAACTGTGTCGAGTTCCGTGAAACCACAACTCGAAAATAGATACATTTTGGAAACTCCTATCTCAGACGACTGTTTTTGTCAACAATTGGAAGTCCCAGCCTGAGGAGGAAAAGATCAAAAGGTTTCCTAGTTTAATTTAGTTTTTATAAAACAGTCTGCCCGGCGGAAACACCACCGCAACAATGTTGTACAAAACCTTCCTCTATCAAATTATCCTGCAAGGATTTTAACCCCATACTACGGACTTTGTTCGGGTTAGTTTCTAAATAAGTTGTGTACACTCGCACAAAATTGTGAAAAAAAGATAACATTTCTCTTTTCTCAAGCCGGCCAACATTTCCTCCGTTACATAATCTTTTTTCCGTTTCAAAAGCGAACGCACCCTATACCTTGGTCTCTACCGTTCTTTCTTTGGATCAACAGTAGTCATCAGATAGGTTTTAACATTTTCTATATAGCCATAACGTAAAAATATTCTGTGTCCAATTTAAATAACGAATAATGGTTCTAATCTGTTGTAAACATACTTAATGGCAATTGAAAACCAGTCTTTCACCTACATGCCACAAGAAACATATACATCATTTGACTGACACACTTTTCTTTAGTTTCCACAACGTCACAGGTAACTGGAGAATTGCTTTGTTTAGTAAGCTCCAAAGAGTATTTAGACAATGTTATGTAGGGTGTTACCGGGTTAAATGGCTAAACTTTGGGAAGCGGTGGTGGATCAAAAAAACTAGCTCAAAATGTTATTGGGAGATTTTCTCGTTTTAGCTTCCTTTTAGTGAAAACACAAAATACTAAATAAAAACACGTTTTTATGCAGAGGTCTTCGGCAATGGCTTAATAACTTGTTAATTTTCCTGGAAGATGTATCGGTCGTGCTGGGCTGGTGGTTTAGCCTCTGCGTTCATATGATTTAACGCCATTCAGGTTTACTTTCTCAACCTTACAGAAAAATTATTGTGATTGTTAAAAAAAATCGAACTTGAGATTTTGATGAATGTCTAAGTTTCATGATCCCCCCAATTCCTAAAAAGTGTTTTTCTTATAGCCATCTGTCTGTACCTAAGTAAAGAATCAAAACTATTCTACCAGTTAGAAAAAAACTTTCTATCTAGGATTTTTATAGTGCTACCCCGAGGCGTTTTAGAATTGGATATCTAACCATAAAATTAAGGATAGTTTTCTTAAGTCCAAAAAGAGAAAAAATCGATTTAATCAAATTTGGATCTACCGATTTTGATTGACATTCCTATCTGAGCGTTGATTAAGCTTATAAACAAAATGTATGTTATCATTTTCCCATGATCATGACTGTTAGGGTAATTTACAGAAGCGGGAATTTTCAAATCTCCATAAGTATTTGAGATCCTAAAAATAGTAAGTGGGCAGGTATAATCCATTTCTGGCAGTGAGCTAGCAATTGTAAATATGACGTTGAGGGGCTGGTGTAATTAAAATATCAGTATGCTAGTGACGTTTCAAGAGAATTACGTAAATAAAATGAGTTTTTATAGAATATTCTGTGACGTAAGACATGTACGTCAGTAGTAATGGGTGTGTAACTAAACTATAGGTATTTAAATATTGTATATGGCGTATGGCAGTGATATCATAAGAAAATTACATGTATTAATTGAATAAAATTAGTTTTAAATTAATATTCCTTGACGTCACAAAAATATGTTCCACCTCTGGCGTCAAAAGAGTATGTGGTCAAAGACAGTGCGTAAAAAAAGAATTGAATTGAATAAAATTATAATATTATGTGATGTCAAATAAGTCTCAACTGACTATGTATGTATTTGCTAGCCTTAAATCCAAAAGTAGGTTGGAGTAGACGTGTTTCTTTACACTTTCACCAGGATATTTCATCATCTGCTATCCCTACGCACAAAACATCACATCCGTTTGACTGTTATGTTTAATAATGATGCCATATTTAGATATCTTACGTAAAGTGAGTGACGTTTTCACTTATGCACCGTAACTAACATTACTCTTCTCATTATGTTTTATTACAAAAATATATCATTTAAACAGTTGGAAAATTTAACTCTTAACTGAGTTAGTATTCAGTGTAGACCTAGCTAGGAACAAACTTGTTTGCATGCGTGTAAAATAGAACCACTTTTCATACTGAAAGCTGTTTTTTAAATGGGGACATAATTAAAAGGCTAGCTAGATTCGGTTTAAAAGCCCCAATATCATTTCATTATAAGAACGAGACTAGTGTTGAAGGTTAGGAGGTGGCATTATAAGTTTACATTCTGCATATGATTATTGTATCTACAGTTTTGAGAGGTAAGATAAATTTTCTTTTATTTACGCAATATGATAGATAAGATAAGTTTTTAAATACAATAATTAATCAATATGATTTGTAGAAAATCCACCTCGGAATATAATCAGCTTAAATGTTTAGTATAACAATATTTGTATATAAAATAAAATAATTGAAATAAATGTTTCAACCAATATCAAATAAAACTAAATTAGACTAGATTTGCAAACATGATTATCAACTATTAAAACTTTATTTTGAGAATACATTCCTATAAAAATTAATAGCTACACAGAAGTTGGCTTTATTGAACAACATATACGATTAAAATATATTTTAATTTATAATTTCATATACATGTTATACTGATACATAAAACAATTATGAAGGATACACATAAATAAAACTTTTATTAGTCACATATTATAATTAAAAAGATATATATACTATTTAAGAGGTTTTTCAACTAATCAGTTGTGAATTCAACCAGACTTAATTTCAAACAACCTAATCTTAATAGACTTATCCACTCCCATGCCATCATAAATCAATGCAAATTTTGAAGGATATTTATTTATCATATCGATTTGTTCCTTTATTTATATCTGCAAGGAAATTTTCGGAAGAAAGAAACATACAGGTATATCATTTAAAATAGCCTTCACGTAAATCCATCCTCCAAATTTAGTGTCCTGCTCCTCAAAAGATATAATTTTTAAATATGTGTTTTCCACCAAATTTCTGAGGGAAATATATGTTGTCTCCGACTTGGTGGCATTGAATTATTTTATAAAAGTATCGATACTCTGAAAAAAAAGTACAAAAGAATAATTTAAAAATATATATTATAGAATTTCAAAGATGTGAAAATAATTTTTTTAAACGTTAAATTACCTTAATTGTCCGTATGATGGTTACTCTGTGGATTTAGGATCACACTGAAGAATATCAGTCCACCTAGATTGTAAGTTGCTTGTTCGTGGGTGAATCTGCGAGGGAACTAGAAACGATGCGACAGCTTGATCAAAATCTAGGGCTGCCACTTGCCAGTTCCGTAGCCCCTTTTGATGTATCCAAAACCAAACGCAGATAACTCTACAATAGCGTTCTTCCCCACTCTAGCCACATGCGTATGATTTTTTAAAGTTAGCAAAGCAACCGGAGCTACAATAATGTATCGTGCTTTCGACGGTGGACTCTTGTAGAATGTCTAAGACACATGTGACATTTGTTCCAAACTCTACGCATCTATCACCATCAGAGTACTCTTCCAAAATTGTTATATAACCAATAAGTGATTTAAAATGTTCTTTGTCACATTTACAAACACCACGCAGTCATATCTTGCTAACTTTATCAAAATAGGTGTGGCCCGTAACACTAGTCCTAGCTTGACGTTCAATATGGTGACGCTTGAACGCTTAAAGAGGTTTGTTAAAGCACAAATCCTTGACTGATTCCATGTTAGCGATGTCTATGCGGTTTTATACAGCCGTATTTAAACATATTGCCAAAATTTGCGCACGAGTCTGGACAAGATAATTTCTAACAAATAAGATCAAGGTGAACAACGTCAACCTTTCTAATCTCGTAAACAACCTGATAAGTTGCGTCTTAAAGTTAAATAAAGTAACTAAAAAACTTTCTAAAAAGCAAACATCCAGTTAACGAATTTGAAAGGAGAATTTATTTCTAGTAGATTATCACTTCTCTACTTCCATGCCTAGTGAAAAAATGTTGTCACGTAACAAAACATTGAGCTCTCGTCTTTTGGCGAAAGTAAGTACAATTTTATTATTATTTATCTATGCAGAGTAGTGTTCAATTTATTATTCAAACTGATATTTAATATTCTCTCTCTTTTTTTCTTTTCTAAGGAACAAACATTTACAACTAACGAATATATCGACAATGCTAGACCCTCTACGTCAGACATTAACAAACAATGAAACCACATTTTTGACTATGCCCCCGTACAAACACTGACGACTCATTTACCATAATAAGAGAGGCAGGACGCACGTATAGTCGGTTCAACACGTTAGGCAGGGATATTTTAGCACGATTCAAGCTTCTGATTGCGAACAAGAGTCTAATGCATTACCTAACGACGTGTTTCTCTAGTCTATTGGCATATTTGCTTAGAGATATGGCACCTTACAATTTAACTGGACTTACGATCACGAACACGGGGAATAACCTGGACAAACTGGTCGGGGTTTCGTAACGTAGATATGACCAAATTGATGTGAACCCAATTATAAATACATTGACAAAAGTTATTCAGAGTAACGCCAAATATGGTATAGCTGATGTATTGATGATTAGAGTGAATCATATCAAAATGATTATGGCCAACGGTAAGACAGCATTAAAAAGCAGGTGCCTTCCAAATGATTATCTGAGTCACCATAAAAGAAGCATAGTAATTAAATCAATAATGAATTGTTTGGCACACGCTATAGTAATAGTGATAGCCTAGGTCACTAATGATATTAATTATTAATCGTATAGTAATGGGCGTAAAATTAACAATGCAGTAGATGATCTTCTAGCAGAAACGCGGATTGATATATACGAGGGAGGGGGATGCGAACATCTCGATAAATTTCAACGTTATTTCCGTGACCAATATAAAATACTCGTGTACAATACCCTCTCGACGGTCAACGGGTTGTGGTACGAGGGGTACCCCAAATGTGTGTCCACACCTCCGTGTTTTTTCTCGAACGAAACTATACTATGCAGTGAATGTAACAGATTATTTAGCTCTGACATTTGTTTCGCCAGTCATAAATCGAATAAAATTGACGGGAGGAAAACCGTTTGTAATTTAAGACAGGTTTGCAGTATTTGCGACAAAATGAAGGGTACTAATCACGAATGTTTTAAATCCTACTGCGTGACGTGCAAACAGAATAAAGAAAACCATCACCGCTGTTACTTGCAGACGTTGAGTAGAAAGGAGCTCGATGATAAATATCTAATAGTCTATTATGATTTTGAGACTAGACAAGATCTCGCTATAACCGACGACTGTTTTATCCGCGAACCAAATTTTCTTCACGTACAACACTATTGTGTAAAATGTGAATTTAACGTTAATATGGACGAGGATTGTGAACAATGTGGGAAACGATCTCATTCCTTTTGGGAGAATCCGGTAGACGGCTTTATCGAATACCTAAAATGACCGAGGTCGTTTGCCAATAAGATTGTTTGTCTTGCACACAACTCATGGGGCTTCGACGTGATATTTATCCTTATTAGGTTTCTATCGCTAAAATGCACCTATAAAATCATCGCGGATGGAACTAAAATACTCTGCATGACGACGGACCACATAAATTTAAATACAGTCTATGTTTCCTACCCATGCCACTGAGACAGATTCCGAAAGCGTTTGGACTAGATTGTAAAAAAGGACACAACCCTTATTTGTTAAATACAGAAGAAAATTTAAATTATATCAGTGAGATACCCGGTCCCGAAATGATTGGAGCGGATTATATGAAACCGGATGAGTGAAATGACTTTATGATATGGCACGCTGAGAAGCTAGCACAGGGGTATATATTTAATAACAAGTCAGAGCTGGAGGTCTATTGTACAGACGACGTAAATGTATTACTCAAGGGTTGCCGTAATTTTCATCATCTATTTCTAAATTTAGGTTCGACTGACGTGTTTAGGGAATCGATCAACATCTCATCGGCGTTCAACTGTTTAGTTATAAATTTGTTCTTAGCCCCCGATACGATAGTCATCCTGCCCAAAGGAGGATACAAGTGCGGTGACGGACAGTCTGCGAAAGCCATAAAATGGTTATTCTATCTGCAGAAAACCCACCACGATATCCACATACAAGATGCCTTCAACGGACGTGAGATAGAAATTCTGGGCAGAAATGTGGAAGGTTATTGTGAGTGGAAGAGGGCGATTTTTGAGTTTGATGGTAGTTTCTTCCACGGCTTTACATGTATTTCAAACCGTGACGTTAATATATGAAAGAGATGTTCGCCGAACAATACGAGTGCACTCTGTTGAGAGATAGAGCATTTAGAGCCAAAGGGTACACTGTTACAACTATGAAGGAATGCGAGTTTGATAAAATACTGATTGAAGAAACAGAACTAGACCTAGAGTTAAACAATCACCCTATGATTCGAACTGCCCCGCTCAATCCACGTAATGCACTGTATGGGGGACGCTGTGAATCTATGACTCTACACTATAAGACTAATCCTGACGAGAAAAAAGGATATATAGATGTTTGCAGTTTATACCCAAGGGTATGCAGATATTTTAAATATACTCTAGGCCATCTTATACATATTTTTTTAGGCAATGACTGTCCCGATGACTTTTTAGATCAAGAGGGTATAATTAAATGTACTGTATTACCTCCTAGAAATTTGTATCACTCTGTACATCCCTTCAAGACTCAATCAAAGTTAATGTTTTGTTTATGCTCCTCTTTTGCAAACGAGATGAACCAAGGTTATTGTACACACGAAGACCCTGACATGACTATAACAGGTACATGGATAGTGGACGAGGTTCAACTAGCTCTATAAATGAGCTACAAACTGGTTAGAGTGCATGAATTTTGGGAATATAAAATCACCCAGTTTGACGCTCCAACCAAAGAAGGAGGACTGTTTGTCGAGTATATAAATAAGTTCCTCAAGATCAAACAGGAGGCGTCGGGTTACCCTAGATGGGCAAAAACAGACGCAGACAAAGACAATTACGTTAGCGATTATTAAAAAACTGAAGGAATAGTGCTGGATAAAAACGAAATTGTTAAGAATACAGGAAAGTGCGCCCTCACCAAATTATGTTTAAACTCTTTCTGGGGACGATTTGCACTGAACGAGAGCAAGACGCAGACCATCATAATGAACAACCCAAAATACTTTTTCTCCCTACTTAACACCCCCGGCACAGAGGTTCGCAAAATTATTTTTCCCAACGACGAGGTTGCTTGCGTCTCGTGGACATACCGTGAGGAAGCCGTCCACCTCTGGATACGGTCAACGTGCCTATAGCCGCGTACGTGACCACCGGTGCATGTATGAAATTATATTCATATCTCAGGCATTTGGGTGGTTCTTGTCTTTACTGTGACATGGACTCTATTATCAGTGTAATAAGACCGTAAGACACGTACACGATACCGACAGGTGACTATTTGAGCGACATGACAAACGAACTGACCGCTTACTCTGAGAGAGCGTACATTACAGAGTTTGTTTCCGGTGGGCCGAAAAATTATTCTTACAGTGTGTTTGTTCCCGATACGAATGAATATAGGTCAACCACCAAGGTCAGGGGTATAACGCTAAACTATGAAAACACAAAGATTGTAAACTTTACGAATATTAAAGATATGATTATGAAAAACATGATGGACCCCATACACGTGATCAACCCGCGAAAAATTAAAAGAAAAAGAGGTCCCGTCATCGTCTCCGAGATGGAGAGAAAAAACTATTATATTGTATTCACTAAACGTAGGAGGTTTAATAATATCACATCCATACCCTACGGCTATAGTTGATAATTTTTTTTATCTCTGATTTCTAGTGACTGATGTGAGTATCCAGAATATTCTTTGTAGTGTGCTCGTCTACGTCAAATGCAAATACGGAGAAATAATCGTCCAGATATTGAAAATATTATTAAATTGAGTCGTGTCTGTACATGTTCCCCTTATAAACATTGTAGAACTAACACAAATTCTATGACAATATATGAAGAATTTGATGATATAATTTTAACATTATTAATACTAGACGTTGACTCCACTACTGTGGTACTACCTCACACAGAAACAGATGTGAGAAAGCTATCATTACACAAATGTGAAAGCAGGTGCATTAATGACTTCTGTCCGACAGACGGTGCCCCTATTTGTGTACAGGTTAACACGTGGTATAAAAATTATCAGCTGTTTGATAATTGACATGACGAGACGACTAATGGATGACATTGAATAATTTGGTTGACATATCAAATTGAAAATAAACTTATCATATATAGACATTTTTCTTCTCTCTCTGATTCTAGTGTCATCCTTATTAAAGTACAAAAAGAAAAATAGAAACGCCTTTCCCCGATTAAAGCCACAACACTCTCTGCAGGTCTAGACTTGAAAAGTCCGTACAATTGCAGCATACAACCTTCGTTCAGGCGTTTGGTAAGAATAAATATTTCTATTATATTACCAACAGGAACGTACGGTAGAGTATCTCCACGATCTAGTCTGGCTCTTCACCACGGGATAGATAGATGTTTTGGCAGGGGTTATAGACGAAGACTATCATGGTAATATTTGTGTATTACTCATTAATCTCGGTGACACTGTTTTTAGAATTAAAAGGGGTGATAAAATTGCTCAGCTAGTGTGGGTGAAAATTGATTACCCTGGAGTTGAACACACTGATTCACTAACAAACACTGAGAGAGGAGAGGGAGGATTTGAATCGAGCGACACCACTACAAAAGACCGAGTCATAGGGCGTTGTAATTTAGTATAATGGATAAAACCAACGCGTTTATCCTCATGTACTCTATGAATCAGACTCTGTGTCTGATGTCTGCCACGGAATTAAATAATTTACCTACAGAATTTATTAAAGTGTACGCCTATAGGGATATTAACCATGCTTGGGATTTACTCTCTCCCTATGCGCAGCATGAATTGAAAGATTAAAAATATTGTTTGGAACATTATAATAAGGGGATAGCACAAATTGATGGACTGCCGTCTATTAAGAAAAAATCATCATCATCACCATAGACAAAAAAACAGCAACTAGTTGTTATATCTATGTACGTGACTGTATTTTTTTACACTTTAGATACAGACTTTTTTTACAGTTTTGGTTCATCAATTCTATCCAGCCATGTCTAATGTCATTGTAGATATTCAGGGGTTCAAATATGCCAACAATACCTTCATTTATAAATAATGTAGCGTTTTATCTATGTGTGGAAGTGTGATACACCATTGGACGTTTAAGTCCCCATATCCTTTTTCATAATTACCGCGTCATATTCAAAAACAGTGTGATTGGCTCACACATAATCATCATGGCCTGCAATGGGACGATGGTGATATGACCGCTAATCAATTTAATTCCATTTTAAAAACGGTGACTTTCGACTCTTCTATAATTTATGTTACGGGGGACGAAAAGAAAAAGATTAATTTAGAAATACTTGGGATATAAAATGTAATTGATATGTTGAGCTTGGGATGTCCTACGCTGAAAGATTTGAACAACAATAAATTTAATAAATGTTTCGGCCATAAATATAAAAAAATTATTTCAATTTGTACATTTTCGAATGTAAAATTTCTCCGGGAATGGTTAGTTGGCACCACCACCAACGCTATAAATTTGCAATTGTAATTTTTATTTTTTAGTTTTAAAATGGCACTAGACGAGTGCACATCGATGTCTGTGTTTGTTCATCCTTTAAAACTGATATTGGTGGGACCATCTAATTGCGGGAAAACTACTTTCGTAGAGAATTTTCTTTTTTATTTAAAACTGGTTTGCAGTGTGGATAAATTTAATAGAATTCTATGGTGTTTCAGCGAGAACAATTCTATCCCATCGCGATTATCTAGTCACGTCACGCTACACAAAAGTGTATCGGACAATTTTGATGTTAAAATAAAGGGTGCACCTCTACTCGTCCTGTTGGCCGATTTATTGAACGAAGCCTATTCGAAAAAAGTGATTGAACTTTTTACCAAGGGTAGTCACCATAGAAGCCTATCGGTTGTTCTAATCACACAAAATCTTTTCGATAAGGGGAGTAAATATCGGGACATCTCGCTAAACGATAAATACATTGTGGTGTTTAAAAACCTACGTGATCAAACACAGATAAACTATCTAGCTAGGCCAGTTTATTCGGATAATCCACCCGAAATACAAAGAATCTATAGGAAAGCGACCATTCCACATCACAGATATTTATTCTTCGATCTGGGTCAGAACGTGGACGAACGAGTGTGCTTCAAAATGGACATACTCGACACTATTTGTAAAGTGTTTGTCCCCACTAGACTACTAGAGGAAAATAGTCAAGAAAAATAGACACGTACTGTCGGTGTTGAAAACGGATAATCCTAAATTTCGTAAAGCTATTCTTAAAGTCGTCGACCCGGAGGTTATAACGACACTCGGTGAATGTTCTCTAAACACATTAAACAATAATATTAAAATTAGTAAAATAGATAAGCATAAATTAATAAAGTATAAAAATTGTATGCAAAAACTCGCCAGTAGAGGTGTTTCGTTGAAAAGAAAAAGAAATATTCCCGTTCAATTGGGCAGATTTCTAAGCATCATTCTACCAGCTATACTTTCCGCTCTTTTTGGAGACTTAGTTAAATCATATGTCACAACTTAAACAGATGCTTCTCGTGCCACCCGAACTTTTTCGTGATAAACGCGATGACAAGTCTTTTGACTTAGTACAGATGAAAAATATTCTCAATAAGAAATCTAGAAAAAAAATTGACGATTATCAAAGATTGACTAACTTTATAAAGCTTCAACATCGATATTTAACCAACAGGGAGAGAGAGAGAGACAACCAATAAAGATACCCATCATGGGCCCCCCGGTATTAAAACGTTGACCGGTTGACCTTGCACGAGTTACACGAAAAGAAAAAAGAAAACGACCTTTAGTTAGGAGACACCCGGTTCCAACGCGATTACTTTCAGATGAGGTGACGTACGAAAGCACACCTGTTAGAGATTCGCCAGAGAAGGAGAACGAGGATTGGGTGGAGGGGGAATCATATGTTGTGCCTAGATCACTGTCTGATGAAATCAAAACAGGTTCCTCTAACCTATTTGGCAGCATAGCTAGGAAATATTTATCACTGTGCGTACACAGGAGAATGTCTACACACCCTGTATTTATAATTAGGAAAGAGGGGAAAAGTTTTAAAATTGGAAACTCGAGTTTTACAGTAGAAGATAACAGTATCTACCTGGGCAACACACACTATAAGGGTACACAAGGACTTTGGGAGTTGTTGACGAAAAGAAACGTAAATAAAGATATAATTACAGAGAGTGATTTAAAAAAATATAAATACATACTAATTGTCACGAGTGCTCATCATCAAAACTTTGATCCTGACGCGAAAATAACGTCCAGTAAATATTTGAAATATAAAACAATCATTTAGAAACTGTTGCCGGTCTGACCTCGTTGGAATCCGCTCAGATTACCACCACGTAAAAAAAAATCTATTTCAATCTCCCGCGGCCATCGGCGTTTTCATCCGCCGTAAAACTTCAAAAGGTCAGTCGACTAGATAAAATGAAAGTATACGAATGGTTAACTGGGCAAGACACATACACTCTCACCGCAGTTTAAGAAAAAGGTTTCCACGCAACCCGTACAAAGTGGCCAATATTGACGATGTGTGGGAGATAGAATTAGTTGATATGAGAGCTTTAAAAAAGGACAACAAAGGCTTCAATTATCTACTAATTATTATTGACGTATTTTCAAAGTACGCATGGTCTATACCGCTTAAAACACATGCAGGTGCATACATCACCGTGGCTATAAAACCGATTTTTAAGAGAAGACTCCCACTTTCGATTCAGTCAGACAAGGGTAGGGAATTTTTAAATTCTAAATTTCGAACCTTTTTGAAACAAACGGGCGTTCATTTCTATCATTTGAATAATCCAGATATAAGGGGGACAGCTGTGGAACATTTTAATCACACGCTAAGAATTAAATGTGGAAATATTTCATCGCATTCAACATTCACAACTATATCGAAGTGCTGGGCAAGCTAGTTCAAAATTACAACGCTAGTGTTCAGTCGACTATAGGAATAGCTCCAGCATCAGTCAAGTCTATTCACGTCCTAAAAATACTATTACCGCTCCGAAATCAGTGGGATAAATTTAAAATTGGAAAATTTTTGTTCAAGGTGGGTGATCATGTGCGCATAAGTAAAGAAAAAAAATATTTTTCACAAAGGATACGAGGCTAATTTTACGCGAAAAATATTTAGTAGAGTTAAAGTAATTCATAGATTTCCTCAACTGGTCTATTCGTTACAGGATCTCCAGGGACGTCCCATATAAGGACATTTTTATAACTACGAACTAGTTTGCGTGCGTCGTCCAACGATTTTTCAAATTGTTAAAATAGTACAGAGTAAGCGGATTAAGGGCATTCATAATCTAGTCAAGTGGAAAGGATACGACAGTTCTTTTAACAGCTGGGTACCTGTGTCTAATATTAAACAAATATGAGTCAGTTTTACTACCTTCGGATTCGAGCACAGATTATTACAAAAAATAATACACTCTTTTACCATAATAAAAATTGGCACAGTCCATACGGCTAGAACACGACCGTTGAGAGGTGTGGCTAGCTGAATTATCCTATCCTGTGAGTTTTGAAAGTCTCGAAGATAACATTTTATCCAAGGAAGAATAATTGATGGCAAAAGTTGTGGTGACCCAAGTGGGCCATTTTTGTTTCCTCAACAAGATTTCTCCTCCTTTAAGGAGCTTTATAATAAAATTAAGAGTTCGATAAGTGATAAAGGTGATCTAGAGGTTCTAATATCTGAATTTCAATGGTACATTATTCGCGATCAAACAATGTTAAGTGAGATTAAAAAACAAAAGTGTTCATGGACGGCCGACAAGTCACCCATAACTACAGATTCAAAAACACAATTTCATTTACGGTGGCGGAAAGAAAATTTAAAATAGAATTTCCTGTTCGTCTTTATGTGGGTATCGGAGACTTAATTACGACAATTCGAAACAGACTACCCAACATAGAGTCATATAATGTGGTTAATACACATATGAGGGATTTAATGAACGAGGATATTAAGGGGGTCTTTTTGCGACCTAATCGTAAACTGCCCGGCTCTAGTTCAACCAAAATGAAGCCTGTCTTTGTGTGCACAGACATTATAGGACTACAGTTGTTAGGTGACTCCTATGTGAGATGGATTAGAATCATACAGTTACCCTCCGCCACCGCACATCACGTGTTCTTTCCTATATTATATTTTCCCGTCGAGAAATGTATTTTTGACTCTGTAAGTATAGGCTTATACACAAAGTTTGATGAACGAGTGAATTTTCGATCGGGTCTCGTGCCCACTGTAGCGGTTTTATATTTTAGGAAGAAAAAACTAGATAAATAGATACGCACAGATATGGGGGTAGTAATTTGGCTTAGTCTTAACAATGGAGGGAGAGAGAGAGAAATTCGGTCCCGTCTATCACGCCAGTTATAAAAAGCAAAGAGGTTGGGGCCTCATATCGTTCTTGGGTGGACTATTTCGATTTGTCAAACTATTGTTTATGAGGGGGCAAAAGTGGTGGGAAAATAAGCTATACAAAAAGGTTCGCACATTCTGGCTAATATAGAGACACGGAAACCCAACCAAAAAGTTGGTGACATAGTTTTAAAAAAAACGCGTCTCTCAGGCTGTCGAGGTAAGTGGCTTAAAAAGGGTAGTAAGGCGTAAATGACTTCATTCAAAGGTGGGTGCTAGAGCAATAGGGAACAAGTTAGCTAAAAAAGATATTTTCGATTAATTATGGAGTGTTCAAAAACCGAACTCGATCTTATCGACGAAAAATGCATTCAAACGGTAATTAAAAATAATAAAGTGGTCGAATATAAACCCATCACTTCCGTAGACAATGACGCTCAGTTATAGTTCTTCTTTCCCGGAGAAGGCGAGTACTTTCGCGACCTCTCTTCGATTAAATTATATCTTCGTATTCAACTGGTGAAAGCCGGTGGGACATCAGTCGCGGCCAACAATAAAATCGGGTGCGTTAACAACTTGATACATTCTTTATTTAGTCAAATCAATATCTCTCTCAACGAAACACCTATTACAACTTCTATAGACAACTATGTGTAGAGGGCTTATTTAGAGACTTTAACTAATTACGGCAAAGACGCCTAAAACACCCACCAGGTGAACGGTGTGTGGTTTTTGGATACCCTGCCACTAACGATGAGCTCGTGGCATTCACAGACAACAAAGGTTTCGCCACAAGATTAGACTTGTTAAAACATCCGGTCAAGTTGGTGAGACGTTTTCACTCCGACAAATTTAATATTTGGCAATTGCTATTGAAAAATGTATCCTTGCTCGTTAAACTTATTCGCAACAAAAGAGAGTTTTATCTGCTCACAGACGCAGAAAATTTAAATACCGACGTCCGGTTGAAAATTTTAGACGCCACCCTCTTTGTGAAACACGTGGATGTGTCGCCGACTATTTCACTCGCAATAGAAAATACACGATTAAGAAAGCCGGCCCAATACCACATCAATCGGGTGGACGTCAAGTCTGTGAGCCTAATCAATGTAAACCAAGGGGTTATCCCTTAAATTGTTTTATTCACTATTGTGTCTAACGATGTGTTTGTGGGTAGTTTGAACACGAATCCATTTCAACTTTTTCATAGAAATCTGGATCGTTTCGTTCTTAATGTAAATGGGATACAAAAACATTTGCCCATTTTGATAAATTTTGACAACGTTGGCACGTCCACCCTCGCCTATGGCACGCTATTTTCGGGATTGGGCCTACACCACCAAAACAACGGACATTTAATCATGCGAGACATGTTCAATAAAGGTTACTTTATAATGGCGTTCGACTTGACTCCCGAAAGTGCAGGGCAGGACTCTCACATTAGCCTTCAATCAAAGGGGAACGTGAGATTTGAGCTACAGTTCAAAACAGACCTTGATACCGCTATAACCTCTTTGTTCTACTCTGAGTACGAGGGGACGTTGTCGATATATTCTAATCGGGAGCAGAAAATTATGTATTAACATCATGAATTCGCATCAAAAAGACACACTGTTGGAGGGAAAATTTCATTCTATAAAGGGACATTTCCTTCGGACAAATTAACTCAAAATTTACTCGTCCTGCCTTATTTGTGGTCAATCTAGACCCTCACACTTAACCCGGCTCACATTGGGTGGTTCTATATTTTTACAAATTTGGGGAGTATTTTGATACATATTCCAGATGACCGAGCTTATCGATGACTAGCCTTATGAATAAACACTCGAGACGATGGACGTACAACAGTAAACGACTCCAAGCCATAGCGTTTGGTGTGTGCGGCCACTATTGCTGCCTGTATGCCGTTGCCAAGGCCGCCAGCTGTAGCCTGAGGAGATTCACAGACCTGGTTTCAACCACCAACTTTGCAAGAACGACCAACTGGCCATGACGCTGTTTAAACGTCACTTTGGCAGCTGTCCAGGGTGTACGCACAGGGGTGCCCTGACGTGTGTTGCAGCATTAGATATAAAAGGTATACTAAAATTTTATTTAACTATTTCTCTTAAATTATCGAACAGATGAGCATCATCATGTCAGCCCTCTTTGATTTTTCATTTATCGTCATCTCTATAAAAGAGTGGGTAGTCACCAAGCTAGCGATATTTTTCATTAACGACAAACAATCCTTGTGCTATTAATTCAATAAAACCACCGGACTGTGCTACTCCAAATTGGGTGCAATTCTAAAGCAAAATTTAGATAAAGACGTCGTACATTACACATATAATAATCAAAAAGGGAATTTCTTGTGCCGTATCACTGGGCGGACATTCATCCCTCAACTCAAGGACTATAAATGTCCCTTTGTAGATTTTAACAACTCCAATTTTTGGGGATGTACCGCTCCTTGTCACTACATCACGCCGTGAGCGTTAAAAAAATGCAAATGCTTTGGCACAATTCGTCCAATTTCACAGTGCCGAAAAATAGTATAAATTTTGTCCAATCGCCGAAGACGACGATGACGACGACACCGATACAAGCTTTAATTGTGATTACTGTTGATTACAGGTCATCAGTCCAGACGCAGGCAGCGATGGAGAAGATGACATGCAGCTGTAATATGGTGGAGGACCATCTCCCGTCCGAGGATTCACAACCATCATTGGTGACCTTGAATTTCTACCTAAATGACAAACAGAACAAACACGTAGTAGTAGGCCTCTTTCCTAGCCTCAACCTTTACAATCACGTGATGTTTTCGTCAAATTTTAAGCCTTTAATACTCACCGCCCCGCAATGGAACTTTTTCGTTAAAGAAATGTAGTTTTGGTCCAACTTTGTGAAGAACTGTGTAAATTTTGAGTCCAAAATGGCAAAAAAACTTTTCGGTGTGTATAAATTGAGCCTGAGTGTAAAAACATTCAAATATACTTGTCTACCAACGAATTAATAACTATGTACGTTCTTGAAACATATATCCCACGCCACGTGAAATTTCTCAATCATAATAATGTGTTGGTATTCATTGACAATGTCCTCACCTCTAAATCGTTTGTTCACCCACCCGATACTATTCCATATTTTGATTATCTATCGTTATTTGACGATCTTTGTATTTTTATGAATAGAAATAATAAATTGTGAATAATATGTATTTTTTATTACAATAAAAAATGTGAATAGTGTTTATTTATCTTTAAATTCTAGTAATATTTCCCTCCGATTTAAATTATATATTTGTAGTAAAAGCCATATAACATTTTTTTTATAAAATACAGGTTTTCCACTTTATAGAGTTTATCTAAATAAAACATTAAATGTTGCGATGGTTAATGCTCACATCACAGAATATAATAATTAATAAAATTTGAAGACGTCATAATCCTGTGACGTCAACAAAGGTTAGTTACACACACCCATTACTACTGACGTCAATGTCTTACGTCATAGAATATTCATTAAAAACTGATTTTATTCACGTAATTCTTTTGAAACGTCACAAGCATACGGATATTTTAATTACACCATCCCTTCATACGTCATATTTACAGTTGCTGGCTCACTGCCAGAAATGGATATACAATATTTAAATACCTATAGTTTAGTTACACACACCCATTACTACTGACGTCAATGTCTTACGTCACAGAATATTCTATAAAAACTCATTTTATCCACGTAAATCGCTTGAAACGTATCTAGCATACCAATATTTTAATTACACTATCCACTCATACGTCATATTTACATTTGCTGGCTCACTGCCAGAAATGTATTATACCTGCCCACTTACTACTCCTAAATAATTTATCATTGAAAAATTGTAGTACTATTAAAAATAAAAAACCTTTTATCCAAAATATTTCATTATAAAACAAACAGTTTCTTAGATATTGTCATATATATTAATACTAGTTTGTGAGCTTTAGTTGTACAGAGATACTACCAAAGTTTTAACGTAATAATTATCTGATGTCATACAGTAAGTAAATAAGTAAGTCTTTCAAGAAGTTGATGCTCTTTTCCCTTTAACCTTATTATTATTATTAATAGCACCACGTCTTACTACCCGTTCGGGTTATACGCACTTACGCTAATGTGCAATGGTAGGGTGAATGCGAGATGAAATGAAGGACCTACAGTTTAACGTGGAATCCAAACCACGGTGGAGACCTGGCATTCCTCACATTCACAAGATAGTCTTGTCAGAGGTGAAGGAAGGGTTTGGTAATCAGAAAAATCTTTGCCGGGACCGAGTTTAACCTTATAGAAGAAATGTTTGTACAGCAATGAACCCTATCATTTTAGATTCAATAATCAATACTTATTTTATTGGTCTAAATTTATAAATAAGTAATTTAATAACAATTCCAAAGGTGACCTAGTGGTCTAGGGGTAAGGTGTCAGACTTATATGCTGGCGGCCGGGGTTCAATCCCCGGTACCGGAATAGATTTATCTGACTACCAAACCCTTCCTTCACCTCTGACAAGACATCTTGTGAATGTGGGGAATGCCAGGCCTCCACCGTAGTAAGTGCGTATAGCCCGAATGGGTAGTAAGACGCGGTGCTAATAATAATAATAATAATAATAATAATAATAATAATAATAACAATTCCATAAGCATAGTATGTGGAAACCCTAATAAAATGTCGAAAATTTCAAAAGTAAGTAAAAATTTTAATACGAAATTATGAGCCTTGTGTACCAAATATAGATTTTTTTTTATTGGTCGGTAACCTGGTGGTCTAGGGGTAAGGTTTCAGACATCTGTGCTGGGGTCCGGAGCTCAATCCTCACTCCTGGCACAGATTTATCTGATTACCAAACCTTTCCTTCACCTCTGACAAGACATCTTGTGAATGTGGGGAATGCCAGGCCTCCACCGTGGTTCGGATTCCACGTTAAACTGTAGGTCCTCCATTTCATCTCACAATCACCCTATCATTACACATGAGCGTAAGTGCGTATAACCCGAACGGGTAATAAGACTCGGTTCTAATAATAATAATAATTTCATTGGTCACCTACACAAATGAGGACTTTAAGTATTTAAAAATAAATTTAAAAACTTAAAACCGAGATTTAAAAGTTCTTTAAGTAAGTATAGAGTAATTTGTGCTCGGGTTTGCTGGTGTATATTATTTTGTCTCATATAGATTACGAGTTTTGAGTAAATATGTGCATTTCTAAATAATTGAGTGATAAAGTCAGTGTGGATTTCTGTACCATTTATATTTGTATGAGGAGCTCTCGAAACAAATGAGTATGATATGCTGGAAAATTACCGTTCATCATTAGTATAAAGGATAATGCAAGCGTGCCAAGAAATCAAAGTCGCACAATATCGGTCAGCCACACGTTCTGTCTTTGATAGATGCAATACTTCTCTCCGAGAGGGATGCCGTAAAATTGAACAAAATAAATAAATACAATAATTTATTCAAAACCTATAAAAAAATGTTTTTCTGTTTGCGCTAACAGGAAGCTAAAACCAGCATGTCTCCTAATATATATTTTTAGTTCGTTTTTTGATCCACTACCACCTCCGAAAATTTAGCTGTTTAACCCCGGAACAAGCTGTATAATTTTTAAATAATACCATACCTACAGAACTAATACAGAACGTGAATAGAATAATCAGTTTTGACCCATGGAATAAAAATTAGGTTAAATTTCTAGTCTGGTGCAACGATGTGGATTATCCCCATTGAAGGCAATGATTAGTGTTTTTTTATAGGTTTTGATAATATTGCTATTTTATAGGTACTGATAATACCTCTCCAAAATGACAACAACTTCAAAACACATGACAATATATCAAGTAAGACTTTTTCGTATCAGATAGGACCTTTTTTTATGTAAATTTGACCTTACATAGCTCAACGAGTGACTAATGATTTATACACTGAATAAAGTTTGGGGGTATGACCGGGCTCCATTAGATTGAAATTTCAAATGTCTTGTTTAGTATCCGTAGACGTTCGCTCAACTAGACCAAGACCAATGTTTTCGGTGCTTTCTGATGGTATGAATTTCCCTATTAGATTGAGCCCCAGACTATCTCATTGAGTGTCCCTGTACCCTCGCCCAATAACTCAAGGTCTGTATAATGTCTGGTGGTATGAATGGCCCCATTATATTGAGTCCCAGACTATCCCATTGATTGTCCCTGGACCTTCGCCCAATAACTCAAGGTCTTTATAATGTCTGGTGGTATGAATTTCCCTATTAGATTGAGCCCCAGACTATCTCATTGAGTGTCCCTGTACCCTCGCCCAATAGCTCAAGGTCTGTATAATGTCTGGTGGTATGAATGTCCCCATTAGATTGAGTACCTAGACTATCTCATTGAGTGTCCCTGGACCCTCGCCCAATAACTCAAGGTCTGTATAATGTCTGGTGGTATGAATGTCCCCATTAGATTGAGTCCTAGACTATCTCATTGAGTGTCCCTGTACCCTCGCCCAATAGCTCAAGGTCTGTATAATGTCTGATGGTATGAATAGCCCCATTATATTGAGTCCCAGACTATCCCATTGAGTGTCCCTGTACCCTCGCCCAATAGCTCACGGTCTGTATAATGTCTGGTGGTATGAATGTCCCCATTAGATTGAGTCCTAGACTATCTCATTGAGTGTCCCTGGACCCTCGCCCAATAACTCAAGGTCTTTATAATGTCTGATGGTATGAATAGCCCCATTATATTGAGTCCCAGACTATCCCATTGATTGTCCCTGGACCCTCGCCAAGTAGCTCAAGGCCAATCTGTCTGGGTGAAGCCGCACTAATTACATCCCTTTGTCGCCTCTACACACGCCTCTTTGTGCCTTCCACATCTAGCATCCCCGTTCCCTTCCTCCTTTAGAATTCTTATACTTCTTCATACCCAACACAATCATACGAAACTCTTTTCCCTGTTCTGTTTGTCCCTGGTTAAATACAATAGTAGATAATTAAATAATGTTACTCGCTTTTTATTAAATAAAATATAATATATTATAAGATACATTACTAATAATGAGGTGGTAGAAAAAGTATTTGAGACTTACAAAAATATTTTTTTTTGAAAATACATTATTATATTCATACATCAAGTCATGCAATCTGCAATGGTCACCTTTTTTATATATAGTATCAACACTTTTTAACTAACACAAATAATATAGTTAGTGAAATGTGTTCAATGTTGATTGGCCAAAAAGTAAGTATATTTTCCAAACTATTTTTTCTAATACTACCCTTTTACTTGTGGACTGAGAATTTTAATCTTAAATTTATAAAATTCTTTAGTTTATTTCTAATGTATCAAAATATCCCTAATATCATTTTTAAAATATGTATGTGTTGGGTTATATAAATATTGGGTATTGTGCAAAATTGGGACAGTGTCGATATTAGCCTGAAGATGTCAACATTATCCAAGTGCAGTGGATAGAGTCAGAATTATAAAGTAATTGATCTCATTTATTACCTTATCCGGATAATCTCGACATTGCCATCAAGAGACTTGGATAGCATTTAATACTATTTGTAAAGCTAAGCCAGTTTCAATATGGATTGTATTTTGTAATACTATTTTTATCTGGGACCTGAAATTGGGTCGTGGCATTGCACTAAAATTCAAAATTCCCCATTTTGGTGCTTTATTTCCCACTCACCAATCTTAACCTGAACTAAACTAACCTAGCCTAAACTCATCCAACCTAACCTAATCTAACTAGCCTAACCTCAACCCTAGAATTTGAGAGTATCCAAGTGCTGATGGATAATGCCAAGCCTATTCGATTGAACTTCGAAATATAATAGTTAATCACCTTTCAATCAAAATTATCCTGGAAATTTGAATAATGTCAATATATTCCATATAATGTCGAGTTCATCCAATTTCGGACCTTACCCATAATATGTATGTATATATATATATATATATATATATATATATATAT
>CABFOW010000646.1:106168-131919 GCA_902141385.1 Timema californicum
ATACCACAGTGGGTAACGGGCAGGGAAGGGGGGTTGTGAAGCTTATATAATTATGATACCACAGTGGGTAACGGGCAGCGTGGGGAGGGGGTTGTCAAACTTATATAATTATTATACTACAGTGGCTCACGGGCAACGCCGTGCGGGACTGCTAGTAGATTTATAAAAATATAGAAATCCCACTAGTAATGTCTTTTTGGCCCAACTTTTGGTCCTAGCAAAAATTTCACGATTTTTTTGTATGGTTTTTTGAAGGATGATAATAACTGGTCTTACAACAGTAAGTTGGCCTCCATTTCCTGAATAAAATATTACTTTTTCTTCCATGTTTTCATCGCATTTTGTTCTGAGGCACTGTCATAATCCCTGTGTTCTATATTTTTACTTCAATAAAATAAATAGCACTTTCATTTCTACATTGTACAATTCTTTCGGAAACTTTCTTTTCTAATTATTAAAAATTCTTGGTATATTCTCTGCATTTTTTTTCTATAAAATAATGAAAATCAAAGATGTTAATATTTTTATAGGGATTCGACCATAAATGTTTTATTTATGACAAAAAAAAATTCCCACCATTATTTTAAGTTTGTATACTAACACAGTGTATAGGTTTTATAAACTATATATTATGTTTACATCATTATAATTAAAACATAATTAGTTGTAAGAAACGATATTGAAATAAAAATAAGAATGACCTTACTTACCGGTGAATCATCCCGCCCCTATTTTATCCTGCACAACAATAGTGGTCCTTTACCTTTGAACAATGACATGATTTTTGAAACTGCACCAGCCTGTTTGAGAAAGCAGGAAGAGAGATAAAGAAAGAATAGAGAGATGTCACGGGCAGTTAAGTCACCTTGGAAAGGGGGGAGGGGTTTTGGGGAAATACGTCCTAACGTAATTTTTACAAAAGCGCAAGTGGCGTAAGCTGGTAAGAAAATATACAGTAGGATTTGGCTAACTTGACATTGGTTGGTTCGAAAAACTTGATAGTTGATAATCTAGATCTAAATCAATGGTAAAAAATAACATTTAATTGGAATTTCATAAGGATATATTGGGATAATTTGAAGCCTATGTTGTTAATTTTTCTCGAGTTTGTTCTCATTTCAAACCCATCTTAATGATCTTTATCAAACCACCCCATGACGTGTCGAGAATGTCAAATAAAGTGTTACTCAGCCTATTGTTATATAATCAATGAGAAAAGCGGGGAATTCTGCAAAGGCGGCAAGCGGGTTGCCTAATACAGGGGCTGAGTTGGCTTAGCTTACATCAAATTCTGATTAAGTTAACAATTTTCGTATGCAAGATTTTCCAAGTTTGTTATTTTTGTATTATAGTTTTTCTTATTTTTAAAGTATGTATTTATTGTGTGTTTTATATAGCATAAAATGAAATGTGTGTATTGTTATATGTAGCATATTTTAAAGTTATTGTACCAGCTACCCAAATACTCATAAAAATGGTTAATTCAAATTTTGTATGTTTCAATTACTTTTTTTGAACCTTAAGTTTAAAAAGTTCTACTGTATATTAACTTTATTCCGGTGTCAGTCAAACTTCTCTTAACCAAACAGCTTGGAGTGTTGGTTAAAGAAGAAGTTCGTTGATGTGGAATCAGGATTATATAATGTGGTCCCCAGATAAAATGGTGGAGGGCGGGTTGCATCTCAAATCATAGACATGGACTTTCTCTCTCACAACTCTTGGGAAATTAACGTTTCCTTTCTTACAGCAAGTAATTCGGTTCGCCCTGCTAGGTTGTTTATTTACCTCATTCAGATACTTCTTCTCATTGGTTTCTTCAAACACAGATCCTAAGCTTCATTTAATTTACCATCCATCTACAGAAAAATTTCAAATTTATTTCTTACATGAGGGTAAGTGGATAAAATTGTCACCACTGGCTGGCCGGTGACGATAGTATGTCGGAGTTCGAATCCTATTTGAATTTGCTGAGGTGATTTATTCTTAAATTATTTTCCACACGAATACTTACACCTAATTTCATTTTTACCTTCGTCCTTCCGTCATGAAGTGGATAGATTAAGGTAGTAGTAAGATGCGGCGGAGAGGATTAATTTAATTTATAAATAAACTTCTCTTGTTTATTATTTTGGATAACACTAAACAAGTTTTATAGCTCTAACTAGTTTATTGTCGACCTTGGTGGCCTATATGTGAAGTGCTCGCATCAGGAGTTGATGTTCATGGGTTCAAACCCAGCTGTGGTCAATGGTTTTTCCTTAAGCAGTAAAAATTCGTAGCACAACTTTATTTGGAGGTTAGGTAAAACCATCAATCCCATGTTTAGTGTGACGTGTAAAAGAACCCTTAAAATACTTTTCCTGGCAAATTTGCTAGGCCTTTCGCACTCGCTCATAGAAATTATCGTGTGCTTATATCTTCAGTTGATTCGGAAAGTGCACATTAAATACACATAGTAAAGAAAGTTTATTTTTTCTGTATACTTTCAATAATATTTTCAGAATTTCATTCCTTGAATATAACCAACAAATTGAGTAGATGACAGTTTAAAAAATTTGCTTCAATATAAAATCTACTTACAGATACAAACTAATATTATTGGTATTGTAAAACTAATTTTTACCTAGGACGATATATGATTAGGTTTCACAGCTCTAAATAAATATAGCACCTATTAAGCTTGGAATATTAAAATGTAAATTCATGCATTGATATAAGAGGGAATCTTATATGTTTTACATGGAAAACAAACACATTTATATTCATTTCTATATATGTATATTTTTGCTATTTTGCAAAACTTAATTTACAAATGCAACCTCTTTCGTGTTATTGCGTAAATGTACTAATAAGGTCACGTTATCCTGACAAAACACTGGAAAAACTGTTACACATTTAAACAATATTGAAAAATGTAACCACTTTACTAAAATAAAATATATTCAGTATTTGATAAAACTTTAATAAAAATCTTTGTGTGTTAAAGGGAGTTTTAGAAAGAAATATTTATTACTCTCCGTTTAGTGTTTTATTTTAAATAGATGCAAAAGTTGATTGGATGAAAACTATGAAGAATAATTTCAAAATATAAGATTATGGTTTAGTAAAGTATAATTATATTTAGTAGATCAAAACTTTCAACTATACTATCTACTTGATTCGCCTGGCTATTAAGGGCCACAGGAATACAGTAAAGCCATGTCAGAGTAAACACGGTAGTGACAAAATTACGGACAATCCTAACACAGTTTACGGAAAACGTGGCGAAAAAGCAACAAATTGAATAAAATTATACATATATGTTATTAAAAATAAACTCACAGTTAAAAGATAATAAGAACATATTGATAATAAATGATAATTATTTACATATTGTACTAAGCACAATGTATTTTTTTGTAAATGAATGTAATTTTATTTTATAAAACTCATCTACTGTAAATTAAAGAGTTGTGAGAATACTCTGTTTCCTCGCTGACGCTGACGTATTCTCCCGTTTAATCCAAATTTTCGTTCGTCCGAACATGGTCTCAATTAGCTCGGATTAACAAGGTGCTACTCTAAAACTATTAGTGTAAACTATGCTCTAATCTACTACCTATTCGGATTATATGCCTATGTAATAATTACACTAATGTGTAAGAGATTATGAAGGTTTGATTGAGAGAAAGTTCACCCTCATTTGCGTGGAGGAAGAGTGGTAACACATTTAGTAAAACCACCCACAGTGCATTCTACCGGAATCTAACCCTGATCTCCCCATTTCCAGCAGTCTAGTCCAACATGTTATTAGCGCGTTAGACCATGTGAGAACCGAAGCGGGTGTTATGTTTATTGTACCCTTCGTTTATCTTGAAAGATAGCATTTCTATCTTGATCAGTTACACTATAGCGTAGTTTATAAGAAGGGGCCATAGTTTATTCGGTCAAGGTTATACCGCTCTAATTTAGTCTAAATGGGGTGTTCACTTGATAATGATTTTAATAATAATAACAATATTAATAACATGCTGAATTGGTGTTTGCATGTATGGGCTGTATTACTTTACTACAGGCTCTTGTTTAATATTGGGAAATGCGAGTATTCTTGTACGTTACCCTTATCCTGATGTTAATGTATTGTATTAATTCTTATGATAAAATAGAATTGTGTATTTAGGATTTGACTGCAATTTGATATAAGAGTCATTCTCAAGAAACGGAGTATTTCATTTAATAAGACTCAATCCACCCCCTAATTGGAAAAACCACATGATCGCCCTTGCATGTATTCCACCCTTTGGATCATTTAGCTTATAAAAAATAAATAAATGTGTTAAATACAATATTTATACAAAGAAAGTAATAACTGATCATATTACAAATAAAATAATGAGTACTTCAAAATTAATTTAAATTTATCTTTGTTAAAATCCAAAAGGATGTTGAAATATGATACATTATTTCAACGAGAATAGTATTTTTTATAATATCAGATACCCCAACTTTGGTCCTTCAAGGCAGACCGCAATGCCAACAAAAGGTTTATTAGTTTATCGTTTCTGTCTATCTACAAAGTTTAACCGCTGATCTACTTATAAGCTTATTCCCCCTTTTCACCCTCGTTTCTTGTGATGAATGAATCTGACCAGTTGTATGGCGCACGTAGCTGTGATATACTTTGAGGAGAACATTCAAGGTGGATGTTCAAAGATGTATGAATTATTACTTGCACAATGTCTTATCCCCCGTTAGGGCAATATGCACATGTACTTACTACGCAAATGAGTTAGGGATGAGGGAGGGTGAATTCATAGTAAGTGTATCAACATTTGCGTGCAGATAGAGGGGAAAACCATTTAGGAAAAAACAACCGCATTTAATCCTACCGGAAACTTTTGTTTTTATTGTAAGAAATAATCCAATTTCTGTTTCAAACTGTTTTTACTCGCTGGTTAATGGAGCGTCCCAAGACCCCGTAATTTTTTATTGGTTTCACTTTCTACTTATGTCTGAAGCACTAATTCTCCCGTCTCCTGATTCGGTGTTTACTTTATGTTTGCACCTACACTCCCCCCTTCATCCTCGCAAAGAAGGAAAGATTCTATTTTGTGAATTATCTTCATTTACCCATCCTAAGCCAACTTGGATGTAATGTTACATTCACTTTTGGTTTTCTTAAATTCTAACATTGCTGTAGTGCCAATTTTTTTTAAATTTAAGATAAGATGGGAATAATATGTTTAGTTCCCTAAATCTGGCTAGGACTTGTTCACAACATTTTAGTTTGTATTAATCAGCGTAATTTAATTACTAATATGGGGACTTTCTTGGTTTTAACGAGCAACTTGCACTTGCAGTGAATGTAAGAAGTTTAGGATGATTAGTTTGTTGAGTAGGACTATAACAGGCGAAGTTTTTGAGAGCCTGGAAGGATGCGTGAAAAAACTGGTCACAATATTTGGGTTTTACAATGTGGTTTCATGAAGAAAGTTTATTGTGCATTCGTTGATCTGGAGAAAGCCTCAGATCATGTAGCTAAGAATATGTTATGGAATGTTCTGAGAGAGTATGGTGTGGATGGATGCTTATTAATTGCAATTATTGAGGTATATGATGTACGTAAAGCGTGTGTTAGGGTATATGGATATTTGAGCGAATGTTTTGATATTGAACAAGGTGTTAAACAAGGTTGTGTTATGTCCCCATAGTTGTTTAATGTTTTCATGCGTAAGTGTATGATAAATTCTTAGGAGGACGTGGTTGGTGTGCAAATGGACAATGTGAATGTGAGATTGCGGCTATATGCAGAGAATTAAATATTAATGGCTGAGAATGAAAGTGACTTGCAGAATGCAATAACTCGTTTGCATGTAATGACAGGCAGAATGGATCTTCGTATAAATGCCTCCAAAAACAAAGGTGATAGTTTTTGATAAAGTTGGATCAGGAAGTGATTGTAAGTTGAGAATAATTGGAAAACTGCTAGAACAAGTGAATGGTTTTGTGTATTTGGGCAGAATGTTTTGTAAAAATGGAAGGATATCTGGTGAAATCAAGAGATGGGTGAATGCATCTCGGAGAATAGTTGGATGTATGTGGACTATTGCAAATATTAAAGCAGTATCGAAAGAGGAAAATAAGACAGAATATAAAAGTGTGTTAACGTCATCATTAATATAAGAGTGTGAAGCGTGGGTTTGTCAGGAGAAACACAAAAACAAGATGAATGGGGCTAGAATGAGATATCTTAGAAATGTATGTGTAAAAACTCGAATGAACAGAGTCAGTAAAGAATGGGTGTTGTAAGCGTGTGGTTTGAGAGGAATGTAATAGTTCATTGTGAAATGAGTGTCTTGCGTTAGTTTGGGAATTGGGAGTGTTGAATGATGTGTGTGGATTGAGTGGTGAAGCAAATATATGATGGAAGAATGTGTGGCTCAAAAGAAAGGGGTGAGCTATGTAAAACTTGGCTAAATGTTGTAGAAGAATGTTTGAAAAAGAGAAACGTTAAGAGTTTTAAGAAAAAAAGAGCATGTAATAATACTTGGTGTATGTATGTTATTGAAGCGAATAAAGTATGTAAGGTTAGAAAACTGTAGAGAAATCTAGTGAAGCTGGATTAAGTACGGAGCTGTTGTTTTCTTTTAGATATACGTATAGTTTCTTGTTTACCTCATAAAAGAACAGTGCTATTAGGTTTGTATGTATGTATATATGTATGTATGTATGTATGTATGTATGTATGTATGTATGTATGTATGTATGTATGTATGTATGTAAAGTATGTATGTATGTGTGTATGTATGTATGTTATTATGTATGTATATTACGCTATACTTACTTAAAACATTTTTTTGACTGCCGTCTTTAAATTTTATAATAATTTTTATTTTTAAAAGATTATAGTCCTCATTTGGTTATCTGGCCCAATAAAAAAGATAGCTATTGGGTTCACAAGGGTCAACACTTCGTATTAAAATCTAAACTTCTGGTTGAAATTATCATCATTTTATTAGGGGTTGCACATATTCAGGTCATTGCATTTTTATAAACTTCCTCATTTATAAATTTTGACCAATAAAAATGTAAATATTCCTGTACAAACATTTCCTCTGAGAGGTTAAAGGAAAACGAACATAAACCTTTTGAGAGATTTACTTATCTACTTACTCTATAGCATTAGATAATTATTATTAATGCGTTAAAATTAAATTATTTGTCCAACTAATGCTCACAAAATAATATTTAAATATTTGCCAATATATCATAAAAGATTGGTTTTATACAAATATATTTCAATTAAAAGTTTGTTAATATAAATATACCTACATATTTACAATGATAAGTGATTACATATCTCAAAGAGCTACGGAGATATGATACAAATTTAGAATTTACGCTTCTGTACTAAACCCTTAAAGTAATTTTAACGAAAAATTGAGGATAGCCATTTAGTTTGTAAGATTAATCAATGATTAGAAATTAAATTTAATAAAAATCGCTAGAGCCGATTTTGAGAAAATAGATATGTTATTTTTCACCCTTTAGTAAATTACTCTTAATTTTAGAGTTAGACAGACACACATAGAGACGGCATTGAGTACACCTCTTTTTCAGATTCGGAGGACCACGAAACGTCGACATTTATCAAAAGCTGAATCCGATTTTTTTTTGACGACCACAATATTTTCTCTATCTGTAATGTACTGAGAAAATAAAAAGTGAAAAACTCTTTTTTAGCTCACCGAAGAAACTTCACGGTAGATCACGCTTGTATATTCTCATTCTTAAATATTGATCTATGTTATATAAACCGATTGTTCTACAATTGGCATTTGTGCGCTAGTGTCGGTGATTTGGTTGTAACAAAATTGATGTTACCGATATTAAAAATCTTAGGCTGCGAACAAAATGGCCTAACATATTCTTGATTATTCATGCGAGTAAGCTGTTGGCATCTTTTAAAAAGGAATATGAGCTATCAAAAATAAGAGGTATATATATTTGAATAAACATCTTATATAATTTGCCGGATATAATGTCACAGTTAATTTACGATGGATGAATTTACTAGAAAACGCCTTAACCGATTTTGATAATCATTTTAAAGTTTAGGGAATGTTGGAAAAACTAGTATTTTCCAACGACAAATCCGTTTTCAAAGAAAATTTCCAGCTATTTTTCTGCATGCACAGCAGCTCATATGTAAAATAAATCTTTGTTTACATCACCATGTAAACTGTGGTATGTAGATGATTGTGTATCGGTAATTAAAATATGTATATTTTATTAAAAATAATAACTCAATTCTTACTTAAGTGGTATGGTGCAACAAATAGTTGGGGGAGGAATTGTTTTTAAGTTCTCATCGTGATACGAAGGAAAAAATATATACGATTTTCTTATAAAATTAAATACCTAGAGCTCGAAATATGTGAAAAATTGGTAGTATCTGACGAGTAAACCTTTGACTAGAGAGTTAAATGTGGCTTCATTAAATATAAAGTTTCGCAATAAAATAATTTGAATAAATTCTAGAGTAATAATTTGTATCCATCAATATAGGACTCTACTTGTATGCTTAGTTTAATTATTAAAGTAATATAAATATACTTTTTTTAATAATGCCATTTTTACCTAACCGATAAATTATACTATTAATAAGAGGGAAATTGGGTTTCTAATCACAGTTGAATGAAGTGAGGTGCTTTATTTACTAAATGGTTTTCCACTCTCCATTCACTAAAATGTAGGTAAACTTCTTATATTTGAACCGTCCTCCGCCCTAACATACTAGTGTAATTAATACATAATATACGTATAAAGAAACGGCTAGTATGACACGATGCTAAAAAAGATTTGTTTTAAACAATGGTGGCTATTATTTGTTTATAGTAATTTATAAAATTTATAACCGATAAATTATGTTTATCAGTGCATGAGAACACCTCCTCTTCAGTTTTTATACCTTAATCCAAACCTTCAACCAAAACCCGTCTCAGTTCTGAACACTTATATAATAAGGGCTATATATATATATATCTATCTATCTATCTACTCGTATGTACCGAACTGATGCAACCGGAGAAATTTTCAAGGTCGAAATAATCTGAAGCAAGGTAAAAATTGTAGGTAAGATATATCATGCTTTCCAAGGAGAATGAACTGTATCATTTAGGCAGAATCTACACTGTGGAAATAAATGGTACACAAAGCGCACTGCACAGACTTTCTTCCTCTTTTATCTTAAAATAGACATTTACTATAAACTCATAAGATTTGTGATATCAAACAATAGGTCTATACATTGTCGTAGAAACACTACACCAAATATTATAAATGAAATAATTTACACTGTTACTTACTTACTAGATGGCATTAGGAACTAGGAACACTGTTACAGAAAAATTGAGAAAAGAAAAACATCTTTGTCCACCATAGAGCATAAGAATCATTTCGTTTTCAAAGACCTGAATTAAAAAGTATATATATATATATACATATATATATATATACATATATATATATTTGCTTATAGATCAGAAACTATTTATTTTATAAAAATATATTTCAAATAAAAGATTTGTATATTTAACAGTACTAGAACTTTATAATATTATGTTATCTTGTATCTCAAATAGTTGCGAAGAAATTATCAAAATTAGAAAATTTCCCCCATGTAAAGTTCCCTAGAAGTCATGTTTATGAGAAAATGAGAATTTCCAACCTGTTTATAATGAATAATAGTGTCTAGATTTAAACTGTAAGGAAAATCGTTCGAGCAAATTTCGATAAAAATCGATTATTTTCTCTTTTTTCCTTTCAGTAAAATACCCTTAAATCTATAGTTGGATATATAATTATAAAATACCTCGGGGGGAACCTTAAAAAAAACCGATATCAAGTCTTAGCCCAATTGGTAAAATAATCGGCTCTAGCACAAGGTACAGATAGACGGACAAACATACGGCATTTCGAAAACAACTTTTTTTGTTTCGGGGGGTCATGAAACGTTGACATTTGTCAAAATAATGTGTTCGATTTTTCAACGATCATGATAATTCTTTCTTGAGGTTTCGAGAGAAAGTAAAAACATTAAAGTCCATCTCAGTAGGAAAATAGGAGGAATTGTCCTTTTTTAAACACTAGTGTTTTAATATTTTCCAGAAACGTTGTAGTCCCTTTTCTCCACTTACCACCCCTGCCATGATTGTTGTCATCCTCTTAACGACCAATTGTCTCTAGCCCGACCATATCCCCATGGTACTATACTTGGTCCTACCTGTTGCACTCCGTGTTGTTTTCTATCGTCTCATCTTTAACAAGTGTTGTTAACTACAGAGTCAGTTCAGCGACCAACTTTTCAAAACTCGGTGGAAAAACTCGCTATACTACCCATCCTCGATAGACTTATTCTAATTACACTAGTCTGATACGAGTCATAAAGATATCATTTAGAGAAAATGAGCTTGGTTTTTCCTTGGAATGATATTAGGAGATTGTTTGGTGGGGAAGGGGAAGCCACAGCGCACCCAACCAGGACCCATCACCAACAGACCAGACTAGATAAGCCTAACACTTAGTCCACGTATTTGGGGACTATAAATGACTAAAATCCCGCTTAGTTAAACTAGGAATGATTTTTATTTAATATGGATTGATCCAACAGTTGTACTTGACCGTATTTATTCATGACTTGCAAAAGTACCCGGCGTTACCGATCGATTCTGTAACTACCCTTGGCAACGCTTTTCATTTCTCCAAACAAACAGAAAAAAACTTTTCCAACCCATATTTTAATATATTCTTAAAAGATCTAGTGGAATTTCTAAAATCTCTGCTCCTGGGTGCACGTGTTCATGAACATGGGTTACTAATTTTGTAAATCTGAGACCCTCTTTCTTCAGTGGATATCACGCAATCCTCATGACAGACACAAGAAACTCTTCATTTTATTAATATAGAATGTTTGTATTTCCTAGACTTAAGAATATTTGGAAATTACTATACAATATTACAGTTTACAATTAATTTAAAGTGTAAGTTTAATTTTATTTTAACTACAAAAACCCATCGTTGTCAATGTTAAGTTACTAGTATGAGGAAATTTATTTAGATTCAAGGTTTTCATATTGTATTATTCATAAATATAAATAATATAGCACACCGCACAGACTTTATCTCGCTTTTATCTTAAAATATACATTTACTAACAACAACTCATGAGATTTGGGAAATAAAATAATACACATTCTTGCATAAACACTACACCAAAGACCATGAATTGTATAGTATGTATTGTTACAGAAACAATGAGAAGAAGAAACATCTCTGTCGACCAAAGATCATAACAATAAATTTCAATTTCAGAGTACTCCATAAAAATATATTTGTTTATATCTCCGAAACCATAGGTATTATACAAATATATTTCAAATAAAATATTTTTTCTTTTTGCTGTACTATGTATTTACACTGCTAAGTTTTTTTATATCTCAAATAGTTACGGAGATATGATCCAAAATTGGAAATTTCTGTTTTCATGACTTACCCTCAAAGTCATTTTCATGGGAAAACGATAATCACCACTTTATTTATAATGTTAAAAAGTGACTAGATATAAAGTTTAATCAAAATCGTCATCGTGGATTTTGAAAAATTGAATTTCCCTGTATTTGCCATTTTGTGATTTTTCCTTTATTTTATGGTCATAAAATCTTTCGGGCGAACACTATGCGAACCTTAAATTTCAATTTTTAGCCCAGTCAGTAAAACTGTTTCGGTTCTAGTCCAATCTACAGATAGAAGAATCATGATATTCACAATTTTTGTTTCAGGGGATCATGAAATGTTGATATTTATCAACATCTCGAGTTTGATTTTTTTTTGACGATCACAATACTCCTCTCTCCGAGGTATTAAAGTAAAGAGGAAGTAAACATTAAACTGATACCAGGTGATAAATTTCGATGCATAATAAATCGGTAATGATCACGAAGTCCAAATAGTTGGGCTAGAATTTCATTGATAGGTGTCCAAGCAACTGTTTTAAAATATTAATATTAAATATATTTAAAATGAAATTATAATAGACAATTAAAATTAGATTTCTGAAAAAAAATTTAAATAGTAATAATTTTTGAAAATAAATATAGTGATTATTGTTAAAAAATAGTGAAAATATATTAAATATAGATTTTTTAACGAATGAATTAGTAATTTCTTAAACGAGATCAGATTTTTTTCTGTTGGTACTATCTCCTTCATAGTTAGTAGATTATTTAAAACGGTTATCATTAAGGAGATTAAAATACCCTTGTAATAAATCACATCTGGGAAATGTCTTCCAATGCACTACAGTCGAGACTTACACAAACTCACCTTAACTATAAATATGGTACATCGCAAGGTTGACGCTTTATACTGGGTTGCACTGGTTCAAATTATTAAACTATATAATTAAATAAAGATTGAATGAGGTCAAATATTTAGCTATCACTGACCTAATATTTCAATTAGCTGAAATATAACCAACCCCGTGGTGTATTGGTCGGTGCACTTGTCCGCGAGCCTAGGGCCTCGGGTTTGATTCTCGGCTGGTGGGCATTTTCCCGAAAGGGGAATCACCCCAACGGTCACCAGGGTTTGGTTAGTTAGGTTAAGTCCGGTTTAAGTGTTTCCACACCCTCATACTCACTATCACCATCACCTCATCTCATCGGGACATGGAAAGAGCCTCCACGGAAATTATGTATATTCCGTTCACGATAAGTTTTTACCTAGATGACAGTTCAAATATCATATGTTTAGGATTTGGGTTGCCAACACTTGTAAAAGATCACTGTTTTGTTATAAATGTAAAGATCTTTAATTACCTGTTATATATTACATTTAAATATATTACATTTAAAATAACGTAAACTTAAGTTTTCTCATACTATTTCATTTTTTAAATAATTTCTTTTTATCCAACTCGATGCAATATTTTAAACATAATAAAAAGTAATTATTTTTCGTTTTGGAACGTTATTGATTATGTTTAATATAGTGCACACATCAATACCTTTTAATACAGACATCGTATTTACTTGGAAAAGAGAGAATTCTTGTTATTTTTTTTACATACAATAAATGATTTTATGATTAGTTTATCATATTTTGAAATATTTAACTGAATAAAATATTTTCATCAACTGCGTGTCTGCATCATTGTAAAAAACTTGTTTACTGTTATGTTCAATCATATGGTTTAGATTCGGCAGTGGCCATTTTGAAGCTATGTTCGTTAGAAGTTTTTGGGAAAGTGGTGTGAATATTTTTTTAAGTGGAATAAAACTACAAATAAACTTTGTGTCCAACCTCAAATAAATATATAAATAATATTGACCTAAATTACTGTGTCTAACTATCACATTAATATATTACCATCTGTTTTCATTACAGTCATCCAAAGTGATAGATGTCAGCTGTTGGCGTAGTGATATATTAGGGATTACTTCTAGTAACATTTCGAGCTGTCATCCAGGTAAACTTAGCTCGTGAATGACTTATACGATTAGTACATTCGGGAGTTTCCTAGGCAACAAAACATTAGTACTGGCTAATATTTTCAATACTGGTCTAAGAATCATGTATTCGAGACGTGCAATATTTATATATATATATATATTTTAAAGTAACCTGGACACGGGAATTTAATATATATGTATATATATTTTTTTAAAGTCACCTGGACACAGGAATTTAACCTAAGACCCCTGGTTGAGGGCACCAATACCAGTACTCTACAACTAAGTTATCCATTATATATTCTGTGCTCATGGTCAATTTTCATTCATCGTCTTAAAGCAGAGTTTGTGATGCACAGTACATGTTGAGGCCAAAATATACTCTGGACTGTTATCGAAACCACAGCCAATAGTGTCGATCATAGTTTATCAAACCAAGTGTACATTATTAGCTACATTAAAATTAGCTAACTATACTGTCGTTCACCTCAGTGGTCTTGGGGTAGAGTGCTCTACTCAGGATCCGATGTTTTTGGGTTCAAACCCATCCAGGGTTGACGGATTTTTCTTGAACGACAAAAATCTGTGACACAGCCTCCTTCCAAAGGGAGAGTAAAGCCGTCTATCTCATGTCAATTATGGAATGTAAAAGAACCCTGAAAGTTATGTGAAAATACCTTTCTGGAAAAAATGTGCAAGCTCTCTCGTTCTATATCATAGAAATTCTCATGTGTTGATATAATCAGTCGTTTCAGAGAGTGCTCGTTAAATACATCAATTAAATAATAATTTAAGAAGGAATAATGACCCTGAGCAAGGGTTGAAACCTAAATAGCTCAGTGGTGAAGCAATATGTCCCGGACTTGATTTCAGCATCCAGGCGTTATGACTCAATTAATTTAAATCTGAACTTTATGTTATATTAAAAAATAAAGCTTATCTACCACCAAATGCATGAGCAAATTTTATCATTTATTATGAAGCGAAACCCTTTTTAAAATAAATCTTGCAGCAGTGACCAAGTGCGCTCATGATTCTAAATGTGAGCCCTTGGCGTTGTGATCAAGACAGAATTCTTCTCTTTAGAAACCTGGCAAGACAGAAACCTTCTCTGTAACAACCTGGCAAGGCAGAAACCTTATCTGTAGAAATCTGGCAAGGCAGAAACTTTATCTGTAGAAACCTGGCAAGGCAGAAACCTTTTATGTAGAAACCTGGCAAGACAGAAACCTTCTCTGTAACAACCTGGCAAGGCAGAAACCTTATCTGTAGAAACCTGGCAAGGCAGAAACCTTATCTGTAGAAACCTGGCAAGACAGAAACATTCTTTGTAGAAACCTGGCAAGGCATACCTTATCTGTAGAAACCTGGCAAGGCATAAACCTTCTCTGTAGAAACCTGGAGGGGAAGAAGCCGTAAAGCAACAAGGTGAATATGTGTTGTTTGAAACTCGCTACAAGAACGGTTCCAACTGGTGCTAATAGCCTCCCTCGGGAGTTACACTCCTCTAGAGACAATTAATAACAAAATAGAAGATATTTAAAGCCGTGTTCTTACCGAACTTAGTAAAATATTGCTTATGATACAACTTCAAACTACATTGATTTTTATTGATTTGTTTTATCACCTCATCCTTACTACTCGTTTGGGTTATACGTATATGTACTAATGCTAATATGTTAGGGATGAAGAAGATTGAATTTAGAAGAAGTGTACCCACATTTTCTTAGAAGGAGAGTGAAAACCCGCGTAGGAAATAACCACCTCAGAACACCCGACCGGGATTCTAGACCCGATTTCTTCATCATCTGTTCTCCAACCTATTGTGAGAGCGACGTCTTGTCCATTTTACCACTGAAGTGATTGTTATAATACTTGCGTTACGCATTTGTGGGCAGGCGTATTAAACGTCAAATTTGTTAGGTGTGGTAGGTTAGGGACATAAAGGCGTGTGCTTGAATCCCGGTGGGGTCTACTGGGGGGTTGTTTACCCTTAATGGTTTCCCACATTCTATACATACAAATGTGGTGACATTTCCTTTGGATTCTATACTTTCCTCAGACCTGCCTTAGAAGTTTAGTAAAAGTCTGACAGCCCGGAGAAGTACTAAGACATGGTATACACCAAAGTACAGTTTTATGCCTAGGAGCATTAAAATACTCGGTGTTCGGAAACTAACAACCCAAACTTCCCACATAGCTTGTATGAACCAAAAGTAATACAAAGTCCCTATACACTTATATCCGGAAAGCTATTCTAATACATATATTAATATATATACATATATGAATATATATACATATATTAATATATATACAACAACTGTTAATATCACAATGTATATAAAATTAAACTCTTGTTTTTCTAATAGAACAGGGATATCCAAACACTTTGATATGCGGGCCACATAATATATTTTATACATTTTTTCGGGACCAAGTAACGTTCACCTGTTCTTCAGGTAGCATTATTTTTGCTCTGAATGCCTTGACATACACGAATAGATCATAAATAAAATTTGTTCAACATGCAAATTTATATTCAAGTCATATGGCCGGTCACGTATGTAAAAAATTCCACTTTACAAAGCCAGTCAGTGTTTGATGAAAGTGATTGGCTTTGGGTCTTCTCTGTGAAAAATGAATCGATTTGTATGTAATAAATTATATTTATAATAATTAGTCAATACAATCACTTATTTTTTTAAATTAGGTAATACCTTTCAGGACTTTCCTTTAATTACCCTCTACCGGGAGAGTTGGAACTACTTAAAATTGTTCCAGTCAAGCCGTTCTGTTGTAGGCATAAGGAATGTCGCCTGCGACTGAAAATGAGGGTTTGCAATTCCGACAGTACTCTGGCTTGGTGTCATGGGGGGAAGAATGCGTGCGGGCAGATCTGGACATGTTAAATATATTGCATGGTCAATAACTAACGAAGATAAACAATTAATTTGTTTTTTGATAAAATCTTGGAACGGGTCGGATCTTGTACCCCAAACCTTCAAATCACGGGATGAGGTATGTGGATAGTTCCAAGACCAGAAAACATAGAAAGGGAATAGCTTAGCATACATAATATGTTCTTAGAGAAACTTAATAAGGTGATATAGGTATTTTGTTTAAACTTCCAAATATATTTCTAGCCTTACAGCTGAGAAAGCGTAACTATCACCACGAGTATTTTCAAAACCAAGTAAAATAGCAATGTGAAGCTTAGAATAAGTTGTGCATCCAAAGAAACCTGGGGGTATGCTTCCATTATTTGATAGTTTCTTTTACCATTGTATAAAATATATAGTTACGAAGATATAATCAAAATTAGAAGTTTTTGCTAATGTATAGTACACTCAAAGTCATTTTCATGTAAAGATGAAAATTATCATTTTGTTTATAATGTTAAACAGTATCTAGATACAAAGTTTAATGATATTCTTAAGAGTGGGTATTGAGAAAATCTATTTATTTCTCTTTTTTCCCTTCGGTAAACTACTCTGAATTCTAGGGTTAGATACACAAACAAAATCTCCTCTAGGAACCCTATGAAAATGCTATGACAAACTTTAGTATGATCGTTAAAATCGCTTCGGTTTTAGTCCAAGATTATATACAGACAGACGGACGGATCTACAGACAGACATACGTAATCGCAAAAACAAATTTTTAGATATCAGGGGGTCATAAAACGTTGATATTTATCAAAATTTCGAGTTAAATTTTTTTGACGGTCACAGTTTCACTCTCCGAAAGGTTGAGAGTTAGTAGAAATTATATAAAATAAAGCTGTCTTATACAACGTATCTTTATTTTCCAAAATGACTCAGTTTCCAACCTACTCCAAGTATACAAAATATGTTTCAATAGGCTGATACCTCCAAGTATTACCTCGAGTCGATTACTTGTCACCTTGGGCTGACGAGGTGCCCCAGGGGAAATAACTCTCCCCCCTCCATTTCTTCCAAGATAGCACAGCGGCTCTGGGGACATGTCTTCCCAATCAAATGCTATGGACCTCAACCAATCTCTCTCTACTAGCTATTGCTTGCTCGATCCATCACTGGGTTAAATTACCAATTCTATGCTATACATCACCTTTAAAATTAGGTCTATATTTCCCTCTTTGCAAGTGAAGCCCTAAATTGAATAGTTAGGTAAGATTTTATATTATGGTTGGTATTTTTATAGTTTAGGTAAGACTATGTCTGTATTTTAAATGTTTTATTTCACAACTTCTCTCTCTCTCCTTCCTTAAGGTATAATGGAAAGAAAAGCGATTCTAAGCTAGTATTTTAGCGGTTTTATAGCATTTTTTAATGACCAAATAACTAACGTAGTGCTTCCGTATTTACGATCAGTGCAATTTAATAAACATATTTCTCTCAACCAGTCTTTAATATGTTTTGTTATGAACTGAATGGATATTGATTTGAAACATTTTAAAAAATGAGATAAAGTTATATAAGTTCTAAGATGTCCCCGAAAATTATTCAAATTCTGTTGATATTAATATGTGTGAAAAATTAAACTAAATATATCTACTCCTGTGATTATTTTTTTTGACAAAAACATTTTTTTGCCATAAATATTCAAGAATACTCACGCTCCCTTTCATTCCATCCTTATCTATTTAGACTTTTTATTTTGTAATAATAATTATTATTATTTAGCACCACGTCTTTCTACCCATTCGGGTTATACGCTTTAAGTACTAATTACGATAATGGATTAGGGATTGGGAAATTTGAATTAGAGGAAGTGAACCTGCATTTGCGTGGAGGGAGAGTGGAAAACCATTTAGGAAAAACCACCCCCAGCTCACCCGACCGAGATTCGAACCTCGATCTCACCCGTCCTCAGCAGTCGAGCTCAACACCACTAGCGCGTTAGCCAACTACGCCACCGAGGTGGGTTATTTTGTAGTTAAAAAGTGACCCACTTTGGTGGCCACATGTTCTAACGCGCTACTCTCGCAGTAGACTGGACTGCCAATGACTGGGAGAACCAGGTTAAAATATTGGTCAGACTTACTGAGGGTGATTTTTCAAAAATGGTTTTCAACTATTCCTCCAGGCAAATGCGGTTAAATTTAATATAAATATAACCTCTCTTAATGCCTAAAACCACTAGCGTAATTAGTACTTAAGTGAATAATTTGAACGGGTAGTAAGACGCGGTGCTAAGTGTTATTAGTTTACTAACAACTAAGTGTGTGTTTGTGTGTGTGACTTATAAATATTGAACTAACTTGAGAATCTTTTCCAACCGCGTCTTACTACTCACACGGTTTTAACACATTTATTTTCATTAATATTATAAAGGGATGAGACAAGGACACCCTTAGTTAGGAGTGTGCGAACGGTGCGGCTGCACAGGACTCTGGACTTAGGAGACAAAAGGAAAAAATATATATATTGGGTTTGGGTATTTTTGATTGTGTGCTCGTATAGTTGTCTCCCTGCATAAGAGATCCAGGAAATATTGTCAGAGTATAAAAAAAGGCCAAATCATGTGGTTTTATTTATTGAACGAACGAAGTGAGTGTTTCGTTCTAACGCCACCAATTTGTTTGTATGAGGTGGGTATGTCTCCCAATTAATTTTTAACGCATTAACCGATTTAATTTTAACTATGCACAGTTGTTTTTTGTACCTTAACACATGTCATGTTTGTTGAGGAAGAGAATCGAGCGAAGAGTTGGGGAGAAAACAACTCTTGTATTTATCAAAACATGGTTTATAGTTATTATATATTATACTACTATAAAGCCACACTGTTGACTCACTCACTGACATTAATGTTTACCCTCTTCCAGATGAGCTAAAAATTTGAAATTTGGCAAACTTATATATTTTAACCTGTAACCGACGGGAAAATTCCAAAAAAGTAAAAAAAATATCTAACCCTCCAAAACATCAAAATGGTGGAGCAACTTTTAAGCTGGTGCGAACTTTTTTTTTAGGTCTCTTGTGGCTAAACGGTAATACATCGAAGAACGGCTCTGGAATTACATTAGTGTACATCCACTTGCAAAGAAAACACTGGGGGTTTGAGGGCGTAGCCCCCAACGAACAAAACTAGTTATAGTTATACTATTAAATGTTTTTACCTTTTAAGAAATTTTCTGCTAACTTATGCGGCGTATCTATGGTGTATAGGTACAAACTGCTATAATCATATTAAAATATATTAATATATTAACTATTATTTTGGGGGGTAACTGGGGGACCCAGAAACAAAGTTTGAATAGGGCCCTACATTTGTTAAGGGAAGCCCTGGGATGAGGAGTGTATACTAATTTCGAAGGCATGTACCCACACTTTCGTGAATGGAGAATGGAAAAACTTTTAGTAAAAACCCCTGCTACTGCCTGCACATCCTAACCTTTCTGTAAGCCAGAAAGCCAGACTAAACGAACTCGGTGTTTTATCCAAGTGATCATATATACGGAAACCAAACAAATTTGAACAAACTAAGCATTACTTTTATTTACTAAGGGATTCTATTTAGAAAATAAGGATATGCTTAGATTAGGTCTTTAGGAATGTTGGTTTAATAGAAACATTAAACTTTTAGTTCCATTTACATTAGCGACGTTAGTATTCGTTTATCCATAATACTATATTATAATATTAACATGTTAAGAGTAGACTAAAATACCTTAAATCTTAAAAAGAAGGTGTCAATAAGCCAACAAATATAGAAAGAAGATCGATTGCCTTCAATTGGGAAATATTTGTGACTGTCTCTAAAGTAAAGTTTCCCAAATGGGGTTCCGTTAGGTAAAATAGGAGATTTCATAAAAAAAAAGTAAGTATTAAAAAACAGAAAAATTAATAAAAATAGGAGATTTCATAAAAAAAAAAGTAAGAATTAAAAAACAGAAAAATTAATTATCTTATTGAATGACAAATACTTCGTGGCTATACAAAATTGTATTTCTTGCCAACACAATCACAAAATTAAATCAAGTATGTCTATCACTCCAATGTAAAAAGTAAACATTTTTAATTCCAGAGGCAAATATTTTCACTTTCTTTTCTGTAGCAATATTGGATCTCAACTGTGAAGCAGAATAATTTGGACTCTTTTACAACTCTTGTTTACCTCGGTGGTCTTCGGGTAAAGTGATCACCTCAATACCCGACGTTCATGTTTTCAAACCCAGCCAGGAACGATAGAATTTTCTTGGGAGATAAAAACCCTTAGCACAACTTACTTTCGAGGCCGAAGTAAAGTCGTCGGTCCCATGTTGAGTGTGGCATGTAAAATAACCCCCCCGTAAAAATTAATAGGCCCTCTATCTCTCGTTAATAGAAATTATCGTGAGTTGATATATTCATTCAGTTCAGAAAGTGCACATTAAATACCCCGAATAAATATGAAAAATTTCCAACATTTAAGGATTCTCTTAGTGAATTAAATTATCATGTTTTATTTTTGTTCTATTCATGACACCCTTTTGGCCAATTGTAGTCTACAGGTTCCGGTTCTGTTGCAATCAGAGGTGATCCAAATAAAGAGTGACATCATACTCTATAATAATCCTAACTTGAACGTCAAGAATAAAGTCACTGCTACAATGTAGATTATCTTTGCCATTTACACATATCTATCTATTAATCAATATTTTACATCGTTGAATAAAAAATATAAAGACTAGGTTCAAAATACATTCGTACAAGATAAACCAGCAAGGTTTTCTGGCGTAAATATTTTGAAAATGGGATCGATATTAATTCTAAAAGTCAATAATTTTCTCTTATTGCTTTTCAGGGCAATTTACGCGAAGAATAAATTAACTTTCACACTAGAGGTATTTTATCACGTGATATTTTTGTCGTGCAAATTTTATCCGCTGAGATACATTGCTTTAAATGAGAGCGTTCACAGAGGGACAGAAAATATCGGGGGGTAAAATTCCCGCTCCACTAGTTTAGAGCAGTCGCTTGTATCTAGCGACGAGATTATTGGTCACGCGGGGAAAATACCGCACATCGCCGTTGAGATACACTGAGTTCAGATGAGAGGGAATAAATCATGCGATTAGTTTGATGATGGGTCTATTTTGACGTAGAACCTATCGTATTACAATAGTTTGTGAAAACAACAAATTGGGTCTTCAATGTACTGTACATTGTTGGTTTGTACATGATTAGGAAACATAAATGTTGTTTATGCACTTTTCAATAAATACATGTATTAAGTTGGCAAACAAAGTTCTTAAACCTTAAAGTAAATGTCACTTTTTCTGATTTCAAGATTTCATTTCTCATATTTGTATCAGCTTTATGTAAACTAGGTGACAAACAATGCAGCTATTAGTCAAATTTTGTCACTGACATGCGAAAATATTTGAAGATTTTATAGTCATCCTGGCGTGGTCCAGCAAAATTTGTCAAAAGTACAAATGAACATGAGACACAAGTGAGATTTTCCTCCTCGTCTTAAGCAACGTCAGAGTTGATCGTGCGAATAAAGGTTCACGTGACAAAAACATTGCGTGATAAAAAATACTTCTCGTGTGAAAGGGTACCAACCTGATTTGTTGCGGTGTGCAAACAGAGAACTGTTGCCATTTTCCAGCGGCACTTGTGTGAAACTGGACTCTCGCTTAGCTCTGGAAACAAAATTAAGTATCCAAACCAAATTGATGCAGCTCCAGACATGCGAATACAATTATCAACAACTAAACTGGATTTAAGAAGAGTTTGGCAAATATATATATATATATATACGCTGCGCATTAAAATGTATGTTGGCATTTTTTGTATGTTTGTTCACATTAATAATAATAAACAAAGAATCTTATACTACAATTAACATTTAAAAGTGAGACCTTATCATTTTTCCCTTGATAAATATGTATGCAGGGTGGCTGCATTTATTCATGGGACATGAAAGAGGACAAAACGTGTAGTTGCCTTTCCCCTGGAAAAATTTAACTTTCAACTTAAAGGTATATGACCTTGAACCAATAAAATAATTCTCCTTCGAAGCACTATTTTATTTACTAATGATAAAAACATGTAAGAGGTTTCATTATGCTGTACAATATATAAAAAAAGTTCCCTGACTAAATTTATTTAGGAAATGCTGCTATAATATATTCTTAGCCTTCCAATAACGCCCATTAATTTCTAAAGGAAATATTTTATTCCTTATCAACTAAACTTTTGTCACTATCCCCGATCAATATTTAAATATTTGTATTGACATACATAACTCGATTGGACGCACGTTTTAGAGTAATTGCTGGCTTAGAATGTATGAAGTAACATACTCAAGAGGATGCAGTAGAATTCTGACAATGCATAACAATGTGTAAACTAGCGAGGCCAAGAGGGGCCAATATCGTGGCATAAAATACCTTTACTTTTTGGCAATCGGGTGTTACAATTCCATCTATCTCGCAGGTGGTCCCTCTGTCCAACACCTTATCGATACAGATGACATCTTCAGGTCATCGGTAGTACTAGTACTTGGAGAGCATCGTTGTTAGCCAGGGTCTCGGGATTGAGTTCGGTAGAAGAACCACGTAGTAACATTCAACTTGGTCAGTCTAAGTACTAACAAGTTAAGCTAGTTCTTCCACGAACATGGGTGTTCTTTCTTCTTATTCTTTATATCACGACCAACATCACATTTTTGTCATATTTGAAAATTTAAAAATGACGCCTGAACACGGGAATCGAATCCGGGACCTTCAACTTAGTACGCCAATGCTCTTACCATTGAGCTATCCAGGATTCGTCTCGTGCCCATGGTCATTCTTCACTCATAGTTTAAGGCAGAGTCTAAGATGGACGTGCGGAAGTCGTCAGCTTATAAACATGTGATTATATAAGATCACAGCCATCAGACAACGCAGCCATTAGCGACTTGGTAGTTGGCATTTTTGCAGCCATTCGACAATTATATATATATATATATAAAATTGTACAGGGTTTGCATATATTTGTTTCATTATCACATTTTTGTATCATCTTTTAGTATCGACATTAATTTCAAAATTCACAAACTTACATATTATTTCGAACCCACACAACTAACTTTCCTCTAACCTTACCCCTTCCGCAAGCTATCCTGACAAACGGGGGCTAGGGTCACGAAATTTTTTTATTTTAATGTTTAAACTTACTAACGTTTTGGATTAAAAGGGTTTATGCTATAGGGTAGGGATGAGAAGTGTTATTTTGAAATAAGTGTACCTGAAATAGTGCGAAAAGGGAATGTAAAAACCCCAGTGATAATCCAAATGAGGAAAAGCAAAGCCAAGATTAGTACCTTAACATTCATCCACGCCACTTTAAAACCATATTTTTACGAGCTCGATGCTATAGGTCGTGGTATCAGTGGGAGGGAGAAACATTCTATTTTAGCACCACGTCCTCTTCAGGCTATACGCATTATGGACCAATTACACTAATAATGTGTTAGGAATAAGGAAGGTTGAACTTTAGAGGAAGTCTACCTTCATTTACGTGGAGATAGAGTGGAAAATCTTTTGGTTAAAACCATCCTTAGTACGCCTGACTAGGAATCAATTCCCAATCTCCACTTTATTGGCAGTTTAGCCAGACTATTACAAGAATAACGCCTTAGACCATTCAACCACCGAAGTGGGTGCATCAACACATGATAAGTTGTCACACTCCATTTACTCTAAAAGGTATCAATCTTACCTAAGTGGCTTTCACTATGGCTTACACTATGCCCCTATCTTCTAAGATGCACCATAGTGTAATAATGCAAGGTAAGCTTGCTACTTTACAGGTAGGCGAAAGGTACACTCCGTTTAGCCCGAAATATATCAGTCCTACCTTGAAGGATTTAACTATGGTTCTATCTTATAAGGTCGCGCTCTAGTGGGACCTATCAAGGAATAAATGGGGGATGTGTGTACGAATACATTTAGCTCCAATAACACATAATATATTATGCATTTGAGTCTGACATATATCTTAAAACCCCTTGGGCAAATGTTTAAAATAGTATAGTTTGTAGTGACAGGGTTAATGGGGTTATAATCCTTAGAGGGTTTTTCTTAAATGGCTTTTCACACTCCCTCCACGCAAACGTGGGTACTTTTCCTCAAAACGATATTTTATCCAATTTTGTCGCATTAATTTAATTAAATATAGATAGTTTGGCTGAATGATAAAACGTTATTTTTTTAAAAGACCTGGTAGACCATGTTAATTTTTTGATAAGATAAGTATCAAAAATTATTTTTGAGGATTTTTCAAATGGTGATGGTTCGTGGTGAATTCTAGAAACAAGAAATTGCAATAAGGATTTTTTAACATCAACATATTATTAAAGTAATTTAAAGTTATAAAAAAATGTGTTGTAGGTGTATGAGCTTTGTTAGATTCAAATTAGCTATTAGTATAGACATTGAAAAGAAGTATAAATTCTCATTTCAAATAATAGTTTATCTCTGAGTACAGCTTGTCTGTTGAATTTTAGCCTAGCTTACAACTGAGGAGATTAAGCCCTTTTTCCCAGGTTTCATCATGGGGTCAAAATCATACACTGACGTGCTTTTACCATTTAACTATTAGAAAATGCATCCAATTCCTCGAGGCTTGGGTCTCATTTCCACACAAAGAGCACATATAAATCCTGCAAAGTTCGATATATTCGGAGCCTCTACAAATACATGTCTCTCGAAGTTATTGACTGGTATTAAGATGCATTGACCAACTAAGAAACTTCTGGTTATAATAAGGATAACTCTTCTGATTCGAACTCTAATGATTAAAAACTTTGATAAACATAATGATTTTAAAGTGAACATTGATGCATTAAAAACTATGATCATCATAATGTTGTTATAGTGAACATTGAATTATTAAAAACTCCGATAAACATTATGTTTTTATAGTGAACATTGAAATATTAATTTTGGACATAAAGTAAAATACATAGCTTACAATTGTAATAAAAAATATATAATATGTATATAATATATATAATAATAAAATAAAATAAAAGTTTTAAAAGAAAAAATATATTTTCTTTATCTATACGATTCGTGTTTTTGTTGGGCGCCACCCCTGGTATCTAGGGGGAAAATAATAATCAAAAGGAACAATACATTTACCTCGGCTATAAACTCAGTGGCACAATGACTCTCAACCTCGAGACCACTGGGTTAACTTAAAACTAAAAAACATGAACAATTTAGATTTAAAAAAATGTATTGTTGAAAAAAAATGTGATTAGGGCTACAAATAAAAATATATATATATAAAAAAA